>PVLD010007205.1:0-28774 GCA_004027595.1 Dinomys branickii | reverse complement strand
CAGCAGGCCTCAAGCACAGGGGGCTAACGGCACAGTGAAGATGACCTCGGTGACAGGAAAAGGAGCCACACCGCACAGAGGAACCAGCAATGCGTGGCTCAGCCAGATCTGGACGCAGAGGAGCAAGAAGTCCACAACTGCAGAGGCAAAGTCTGAATACAGAGCTGACAGGTCACATAGGTCACATCACACACTCATGTAGAAGCTTCTTTGTGGAGCAATTTTGGAACAGCATCAACAGAATTCGGAGTCAAGTGACAAACCCTTTTGAAAATACAACAGATACTATGAACCACCTAACTGTGTGCGGAATCCCACACCCCAGGGCGGCTTTAGTAACTAATCCAGTTGAGCCATGATTTTAAGTAAATCCCCAAATGGTTCCAAACTCCACCACTACAACCATGAAATGCAAAGAACAGCCGCAACGCTTCTGGCTGGCAGAAATATTTATAAGAGAAGAAGCCCGAATAAAATCCCTGAAGGTAAGCAGTTCCGTTTTAAGACAACTGAGATTATAGATAGCGCCGCAAATTGAGTGGCTGTGTCTCAAGGTATCAATTCAAGCTTAAGGCTCCTTCTCTCAATTAAGAAAGCATCGCTCACTAATTCGTACTACACAGGGGAAGGGCTGCAGGGCCCAAAGGGAGACAGCACGGGAGCGTGAGGGACAGAGAGATCCCAGACTCACTGGCACGGTGACACAGGACAGCACCTTGTAACAGACTGTAGTGCGTGTGGTCACACGCCTGGCCCCAGAAAACGTGCTGCTTCTCTGCTCTCTTGCACTGTGACCCAGAAATGAGAGTCTGGGTATTTGTTTCCCAACTAGCAAAGGGTTTCTCTTCCTCTTTTTTTTGGTACAGACCCTTGCCCTGGACGCAGGAAATTTTACATGTAGCAGTAGAGGAAGTTCTTTCTACTGGGTAGACGACAAAAACAAAAACAAAAAAAAAAAAAAGAAAAAAGAAAACAAAAACTCTGTCTGAAAAGATAATTTCAAAGTACTTGGAAGAATTTAAGTGCATTTTATGTTAAACAGAACACAAGCTTCCATCTTGTGGATGTGTCAACTGCCTTAGCTATGCCGCCCGCGCCCACACCTAAATGAACTCAATGCTCTTTTCAACCTCACTTGCTCTTAAACTTACTTTTTAAGTTACACCTTATGAACTTTAAGTTAGGAGTTATTCCTAACTTGTGAATAACACTGCTGGCCTTCTGATTAAGTATTTGAAAGTAGTTCTACAGAAAATTGCCAGTCTCCAAACTCTCACCAAAATCACCAAGAAGGTAACAGGCTCATGCCAGGATGTAAATCAACTACTATTTAGTTTGTCTACATGGGCTTTCTTTGTCTTGCTTTTCAAAGATAAAGACACCATTCGTGAAGAAATAATGTATATTCTGGTATGAGCACAGTGCCCATCTGTAACAAATTATTCACAGAGCTGTGCCAGTCTGTGGAACACTGAGAGACACCGCTCTAAACCAATACTCCTAAATCCCAAACTCCGATTACTCACTGCCTCAGGTTTTACGCTAGGTGATAAGTATGTCCCTTCAAGGCAACGAAATTCTCCAACACACTCCTAATAAATAACATTCCTTAACTTCCTCCCTAGCTTAATTAGGAGAAGCTAAATTATCACACTTACACAACTACTTAAGGAATGGATGGGTGACAACTAAATCGCGTCTCCAGAAACACCGTTCACAGGTCTTTGCACTAGGTCATGCTGCCTGCCAGGCCTAGGCTGTACCACAGCAAACAAAACGAAAGGCCCACAAATTATCAACAGTATTTCCTATTTCTAAAAGCAATCACCAAATGCACCAAGTGATAGGGTTAGAGAACAGCATGACAAATGCTGAACTTGAGTATGTTTGGGCTTGCTCTCCCGTAAAATAAGACATTTAAATTGGAGCCTTTACTTTCACTCATGCTTAAGAAGCTTCTAGCAAATGTGCTCACCTAAGAAAATAAAGCAAAATGTATTTAGAAATTCACTTTGTCTATTTATCCCCAAATAACGGGAGAACACCTGTCAATACAAGATCAGTGTGAGGAGGGTACCTGGGAAAGGGTGAGAAGGAAAATCCTCTGAAATTGTTAGTAGCAGCTAAGCAGGGTCTTGGCAAACAGAGGAGGAAGAAAGGAAACCCCTCTTCTCTGTAGCGTTGTACCAACCACCAGCCACCAGCTAGACAGGTTTAGTTATCCCTCTGCATCCAGGCAACATTGGCCCCAGGACCCGCGGTAGTTAGCAAAACCTGGAGATGCTCAAGTAATGGCCTGGTATATGCATGCATAGCCTGCAAAGTACTTTAAATTACCTTTAGATTACTTACAATGCCTACTACAATGTAAACGCTACCTGAATACCTGCTGTATTTAATTGTTCAGGGACTAATGGCCAGATGATGTGCATGACCAATGCAAACACAGTATTTTTCTAAAGTGATTTTAATCAGAGTGGTTGGATCCTCAGATGTGGGCCCCCTGGATACTAATGGCTGACAATCAAGACTTCAACATCTAGAAATATTCAAAGATGCATGACTCTGGAAGTTAGGCAATGAGAGATGGTGCAGATACCACACCATCAACTCAACATCCTCAGTCTAGGGTCTCAATCAAACAGTGTGTGGGCTCCCATGAATGGCATAAGCAACACCATGGAAGCAGAAGAAACTGTGGACACATTTTGGCTCCTCACAACTCAACATGTGGGCAGCAGGCCAGTGGCACCAGCTTCATCTGAGCCTTTGTTGGAATGGGGACTAACAGGTACCAACTCAGACCTGCAGAAATACAATCTGATTTCAACATGATTTGTATTAGTATGCATGCAGCACTCACATTCACTGGTTGTCAACTCTGCTGTGAATAGGAATCATTCTGGAACTCTTAAGACAACTCCCAGTGTCCAAGTCTCAGGTTAGGAGGCTTCAGAACCAGCATTTTATAAGAGGTACAGACCCAGTCCCAGTTCCCTGTTCTATGGGTATGGATCTAAGATTCAAAAAAGTTAAACACTTCCCTCAGGATACAAAAACTTAGTACTTGAACTAGGACTAGATCCTAAAAAAATATTGAGGATTATGCTGCTGGTAAAGAACTAAAGAAACCACAGTTAAAAAAAAAAAAAAAAAGAAAAAGAAACCACAGGTACCGAAAAAAATCAAAAATAATTTTAAAGATTTAAGGTTTCAATTAATCAGATACATTTTTGGTATTTTAAAAGGAAGAAAAAACACACTAGTTGTTTAATGTTCTCTTTTGAGCCTTGACTAATTGTTTTCAATGAGGGCTACCATATCCGTCAGCCACTGCACGTACGGTAAGGACACAGTGACGCATCTGCCAGTGGCCTCCGCCTGGTCAGGAGTTGGGCCCCAGAGGCAGGACCTTGGATGATTCTTTTTTTTTTTTTTAAACTTTCTAAAATTTCTTTAAGGTTGAATTTTCTTTAGTATCACTTTTTCAGAAAAATGAAGCAATGTGTTTTGAAATTCTGTACCATTTTTATTGTTTTTGCTATTTTTTATTCTCTGTAAAATAAAGAAAGAAAACCAAAGCACTTACAAATCACCCTCAAAGAAGACTTCGATCCGAATTAGACTCCAAAGTCCAAGAACAAGGACAGCTGTCATGTTCTGACTTTGAAGTCTGCAAACGCACTGCACTCAGTCAGCACACTTCAGAAACTTTTGCCACAAGTGTTGGTCCTGCTTGTTGGTGATTGTGTCACTACATTCAAAGGGCTCATAAATTAGCGCTGCATACAGGGGGTGCTGCGGGAGGTATGAGAATGAGGGAGATGAAAAGTTGCGGTCAGAGGAGAAAAAAAAACACCCCGTAAAGCAACGTATGCTTCTGACAGTTTAAACAGACTGCATGACAGACAGTCAAACCACATTTCCGCATGCTTTCTTTTTTCCCTTTTCTCTTTTGGCCTGGATCTGTGGCTTCATGCCGCCAAGTGATATTTTGGTTTACCAAAATGTACTCTATGGCCTTTTAATTTCATGTTTACTTAACTTTCCTTACTATCACTGCTGTTCTCACTCAACTACAGCAGTTTAAGAAAAGTGTCTGAAACAGTACAGCAACGCTTTAAAATACAGAACATGCCTCGCAGGGGGTGGGGGTTAGTCACACACAAATAATCCACGCTGACTAACACATCTATTGTAATTTCAATGCTTGCTCATCAGGGACATAATGAACAATGGGAGTAATTATTTCTCTTGAAACATGGCAGTTTTTCAAGACAATTATAGACTCAGACTTATGTTTACATGAAATTTCTCAAAATAAAAAGGATATAGAATCACTAACCTATCCAGATTTGTTGGCCAACTCTGATAAAAGAATTAAAAACCCACAGGACAAAGACTGATGGGAGCAAGTTTAAGTGACTAATGAATAATTCAAGAGAATTCTGTGCCTATGTCTGATGTTGAAAATCCTTTAAAGAAAAAAAATATTCAACACTCAAATCATTTCTATGCCCACTATGGGCAATGCGACTCACAGAAACCCTTTCACACACTCACGCTAAATGCCTTCCTTAAAGTGAACTGTTCCTAAAACCACTGTCCACAAACGACTGCCTGCCAAAATCTGCTGTGGTCTGGGTACAGAATACAGGCACAAATACATCCTGTTGAAAAGAGTCGTGGAGGTTCTTGGCAAGAGTATCGATTTGGCAGGAGAGATGAAAATAAGGTCAGGGTGCGAAGGTGAAACAAGCAACCAACTTAGGTATTCCTTCCTCCTCTGTTTCAGCCTGACAAGTTCTCATCACCCAGTCTCTTTTCCTACTAATCATCCCAGGATTCTGCCAACTTGCAAAGGTCAATGTGTCAGGGCCTTTCTCCTATGAATTTCCGTAACTCTGATCCAGTGGACTGCTAGGTCCCTGGGTTCCTCCTTTCCATTTCTATTGCTGCTACCCTACCTCAGGAGGCTTCACTTCCTTACCCCCATTCCTGTGGTGTCCTTCTCTATCCCAATCACTTTAACCAATATTCACTGAACATTTGTTCATAGGTCCCTGGTAAATGCTGAGAACACAGTGAATTAGCAAGACAGACATGGCCTTGGCCCTACTATTTTGCTTAATGTTCTCTTTACTGTTTCCTCAATAGCCCAAGCCCTAAAGCTAGCATTCAAGGCCTTCTATAATGCATCCCAAACCACCTTTGCAACTATTTTCTCTACAACAAAGCTGGAAGCACTAACCACCGCCTGCACATACACAGTGCTTTCCTGTCTCTGCGGCTAACACCTGGAATCCTCCAACTTCTTCCTAAGTGCCCCCTTCCTCTGAGGTTTCACTAAAATACCCCTTCCTCCTCCATAACAGCACCCTTCATCATTCCAAAGCCGGAGACTCCCTTCTCTTCTGCTTGCGGCACAACACTGGTACCACGACACTGGCCACACTACCTTGTAGTGCTCACACTGGTCCAAATGGGTAAGAGGAGGAGTCTCCGGGGAGGAAAGGTGTGCACTCCTGATCAGCTGCGCAGGCTTCACACAGTCAGCCAGCACTTGCTGAATTAAAAGCGAAAGCCATGGTAGCTGCCTGCGTCTTTCCACCTGAGATGCCCAGCCCTACCACCTCTGACCAAGCAACCCTCCCAACAAGGAATAAACCGCCACACAAAGAGGTGGTCAATTTTCACGTTTAGGTTTTAAGTTACCATCTTCTTAACCTTTGTAAGCCCAGACCTAGATATTTCAATTTGAGAAGGTAAATATTTTCATTTAGAATGTTAGTGTCTGGGGTGAGCCTCAAACCAAGAGAAAATGTAAAAAGCATTACCTCAAACCATAATTTCAAACACCTAAGAAAAATGGGATTTATAAATCTAATCTGGGAAGCAGGCATGAGTATCATCTTGTGAGTGTGCACCCTACACTGGAAATAGCCAGTCGTGGAAAATAACCTATGAATTCTTGCTTAGATTCTAAGAAAATCTTCCTGTCAGTCCTGCATAGGTTTAGTTAAACCTGGTTCTTACTATGAACCTCCTAGCCAGGTATATCCACCAATCAGAAAAGAGTTCCCACATTACAAAAGAGTTTTGTATATAAATATACCATGCCTGAGCCAGCCTCTCTTGAATCCGATACCTCTTAAACAGAAGGACAAATTTTACAAGTAGAACTGCCAACACATTACCTCCATATTCCCAGAACCTGCAGAAAAGTAAAGCTTCAGAAGGACACTCAGGAATCTTTGGGCCCAATTTCTCCATTAGGAAGCCTAACAAGCATTTTGTCTTCCCCAGCTAACCCCAAAAATGTCCAGCCAATTAACTGTGGAACCGCCCCATGTCTTTTATTGGCCACTTTAGGTTAACTATAATTTTTTTTAGGTTAACCAACATAGACATACTTGGGGGTAAAAGCCACACTCCAAAACAGTTCTATGTCCCAACAAAAATCAAAACTCTTTAGCAGTCACCCACATTCATAGCACAGTGGAATTTACAGGGAGGAAAAAAAAAGCCAATTTAAAAAAATTTAGGTTCATTTAACAGTATGTATGCCTTTCAAAAATAAATCCCTATTTTGAACTCGGGCTACTTACAAAGTCAAGATACCATTTTGTCTACTATAATGTGATGAGAGCCACACAAAGACAAGCACAATGCACGCTACCCTGAGCAGCAGCCTCAGTCAAGAGAGCAGAAAGGCTATCTCGCAGTAAGATGGACCTTGACCCCTCAGCTGCAACAGATCAGGCCAGAGTGCCAGGCTGAATTCTCCAGGGGTCTGATCAATCTATCATATACGTCTCAGTACAAAGCAGAACCGTGTCCTAGGAGAATGGCTGAAATTACTGGGAGCATTCAGCACAGGCAAGGGCAGGCTAACCAAGGGCAGTTACATTAAGCAGAAGACTAACGCTAGTGCCTTCCATGGGCTCTGAATAGAGACATGTGTGCCAACCCAATTCTTCCAATACTACCAGAAAGTCTTGTGCTTTGCAAGGAGCATTGTTTCAGGTAGAAATTAAGCATCCAATGAGAAGCTGAACTTAAAAGTAAAAGGTCTCCCACAAAAGCTTTATCAAGTTCCCTTCTTTAGAAAAATGATTTTAAATGACTATGTAGGTCCCCATTCAGAACTTTATGTAACTATTACCAACTCCATCCTGTTTATCAAAAACTGAAAAGACAAGCATGACATGAAGGATTCTCTCAAATGGACTTACCTAGAGAAACCACTGACTCAATCTAGCTCTACTCAAAACTGTGGTAAGGCCCCAAACTGGTACCTCTCCTGGCAATAAAAAGGCCACAGAGATGACAATACTTTTGTCTCTCTACAGTGGGGCTTCTCTACCTTGACACTACTGCAATTTAAGATCCCACAGCTGTTTTAGGGGGCCGCCCTAAATACCAGCGATAGGGTGTCCAGCAGTATCTCAGCCTCTGCCCACGACATGCCACAAACACCTCCAAGTTGTGACAACCACAAGTATCCCCAAGCAGTGCCAAATGTCCCCCAGGGAAAGGAAATGACCTGGTGAGAAGCACTGCTATCTAGCACAGCAGCTCCTAAACTTGCTTGGGCCTCAGTTTCCCTCAGTGGATCAGCAGGTACTATGGCTTTTGCTTCCTCAGGAAAAGCCACCCAAGTGTGCAAACCTTGGCCAGGTGTGGTGACACACACCTGTAATCCCAGCGGTAGGGAGGCTGAGGCAGGAGGGTCGTTGTGAGTTTGAGACTAGCCTGAGCTACAAAGTGACCTCAGGGCCAGCCTGACATGCATAGTGAGATCCTGTCTTGGAAGAAAAGGAAGAAAAGGAAGAAAAGGAAGAAAAGGAAGAAAAGGAAGGAAGGAAGGGGGAGGGGGAGGGAAGGAGGGAGGGAAGGAGGGAGAGAGGACCTCTAAAACCAGCCAAGAGCCCCATCCCACACTCACTCCAGGCCGAAAGACCTACACTTGTCTGGACATTACTATGTAGTGAAAGAAAGAAGGCACCAGGCCTGTCTCAGAGCTCTCAATCAGATACAAAACTACCTGAGGCCTTCGAGCATCAGGCAAAGAATCAGCAGTAGAAGCTGAGATAAAAGACTGAACCAACTGATGGGTTTGCTAAGCTGGTATATTTGTTTATACAAAAAAACAAACAAAACCCCCAAAGACCCGTTATTATTTTTCCAACATTATGCTCACTGTGCAGCGAGCACAACAGTAGACTGTTTAAGTGCATTTAAAAAACAAAACCAAAAATGTATCATATTAAAAAGGTCATTTATGATGCACTCATTGCCAATGTCTCAGAACCCAGGCTCTGAAGCTGGACCGCCTGGGCCTGCATCCCCGGCTGTCAACCTACCAGCTGCACAACCCTGGGCAAATCCCTTACCTGGTCTCTTTATTTCCACACACACAAAATAAAGATATTAAGATCCCTTCCTCAAAAGGGTATAAATTAAATTAATACATCTAAAGCACTTTGTGCATCAGCTAGTACCCACTAGGTCATCAATAAATCAGTGAGATACATATAAAAAATCCTATAACCCTATGTAGTTGCTGAAAACTTCATACCCTAGAAAAAGCATGGTAAGATGAGGTCATAATTAGAAAAAAAAATTAAAAACAAACAAAACGATGTGATGGTTCTTGTTTGTGACACCCTGGGATTACTAGGATTATTTTAGCTATCTGTAATAGTCTAACATCATTCCTGATGAAGTTCTACCAGAACAAACTGCATTTCCTCATATATAATGTTATCTTAAACCTTAACAGCATGCCTCCAGTGTCAACCAATGAAATTAAGGATGCTTTTCCAACAATGCTTTTCATTTTTCAATCATATGATGTGAGAGTTGAAACACAACTTAGAAACAAACCATCTGGCAATGCATCCAACCTACATTTTAAAAACACCAAGCATTAGGTCAAGGACCTGTGGCAGAGCTGGAGTACGATGTCCTAGCCACTAACCGCCTAGCTAGGCCTTTCTGTTCATCGTAACCCCAAGCCTTCCCCAAGAGCTCAGAAACACAGAAAACTCAGACAGAGATGCCTGAGAATTCAGAATGTGGGATGATGCAAAATATATGATAAAATGAAAAAAACTTCTTTAGCTGTTCCATCACTTACTGAGTCATCTTCTCTCCCATGTTCAAGCCATCATTTTAAGTGCTACAGGTATAGCAGTGAATAAAACACTCTTCCTTTTTGGAGTTTTGATTGTCCTTTAGTGAAGGAACCTAATCTCTATGTTCTGGATTTACAAGGCCAAGATTGAACAGTCTTTCATTCTTTTACTCACCATTAAGTCTTTTACTTATGATAACTCATTATAAACCAAACCTAAAAGCCTAAACCTTCCCTAAAGAAAGATTCCTGGCAAGAGAAGAAAGCCCTGAAGATCTGAGAGCTTGAGCTCATTGCAAGCCATAGTTTACAGACATGCTTCATCCCAAGGGCCACGAGACAAACCTGAGCTACAGAAACAACCAACATCTGCACTGAACTCTGGAAACTCCTCTCAGGAGCTCATTACACACCAGGAATTGTACAGGTGCGCATCCCCTTCACATACACAACTTCAGACGAAAATTATTACATCATGTTGGAATTCAGAAACTGTACGAAAGGAAAAATATAAATACTAATTGTTTTAAGGAAGCACTGGTGTTTTATTCTATATTACACAGAATTATATTACACATTTGCAGTAACTGTTTAGTTTTACGTCAACACTACAGGCTGAGTGCAAACCCAAAGAGCATGAGTGTATTCTATATTCTATTCTATAATCAGTGTATTCCAATCAGTGTCTTCCATCTATTAATTAATTGTGGAACTCTGTCATGTGAACTACTGCCATCTCATTTTATCTATCCATAGAATGGGAACACTTAATCAATTTTACTGAGGCTTAATTGAAAATGGTTGAAAAAGTAGCTTGTTAAACACAAAGTACTGTACACATACATATTTCTATTTCCAGTTGTATTAGGCAATTGTGGATTTTAAAATGAACTTTCTGAGACTAAAAGGAATGGATGCTGAGTCTGAATTCTGTCCACAGGGCCACAAAGAGCAACAAAGCCCAAACGGTCATTTTAGACTGAAGGAGCAAAGAGATCTGAGCATTCAGTTCACCTACACTCAAATTTTTGAAGTGTGGTCCTGAGAAGCGAAGGTACTTTGTAGTATTGCAAGGTTTGGCAAGATCAGAACTAAAATCTGGAGCTCTTTCCTCATGAGGTACTTCTGGGGAGGTAGCAGGCACAGAGATTGGAACAGGGCAGAAATACTTATCATACTAGCATTCTGACCTGGAATCAAATCCAGTGGCTGGCTGATCTCAAGCAAGTTAAGTTCTCTACCTCACGCTCCTTACATGTGCAACAGAAATAAATAATAATTCCGTAAGATTGGTAAAATATTACTTGCAAAATGAACTCTCTAAAATTGCTTACTATGACAACTATTCTCCCAACAACATGCCCATCTCCTCTAATTTGGTATCTTCAAACTTCCTTGTCCCTTTAAAAGTAGAAGCTCACATTTTTACTGATCTGGAAGAGAGCTGAACAAACTACAGCGCAGTTACGATCAATATCACCACACACTCATTCAAAGCACGTACACAGAGACCTACTAACAGCAAAAGAATCCTTTAGATACTCTACACACCGACTAGTGCTAAGAGTGATTTTCAAACTGCGTTTTAAATTCAGCAAAGGACTCTGTTGTCTACTAAAAGGTAGAGTCAGCATATACTTATTTCCAAGTTGGGTCCTTTTCATTTCCTCTTTCCACAGGTCATATTTCCACAAACTTAACTGGTAGGCAGCAGAGGCCTACACATAGGTAAAGGTTTAATACTGATTATCCTACAACCCTAATACACCCTTAAATACGTTAAGCTACAGTGGCATAAGCGCTTGCCTGGCAAGCGCAAGGTCCTGAGTTCGATCCCTGGTACCGGGAAAAAATAAAAAAAAATAAATAAATACGTTAAGCTATTCAAGGTTTTTGGTTAGCCATACATGAATACAGGTATTCCCTTATTCACTAAGTACTTTATGAGCACCAGCACCACTGTGACACTCGTGTGGGCACACGCGCGTGTGCACACACTTCTCAGCATCAGAGATACAGCAGAAAACAACAGCAAAACCCCGTTCTCCAGGAGCTCATAGTCTAGGTAGAGGTGGGGACAGGCGATAAGCAAGCTATAAACAAGCTATGCTCTTTTTGCATAGTACAGTTTAGGGATGTGGGAGCAGCCAGTTTGAGTGAGGGCTTTGCTAAAAGTGGACCTTTCCTTTGCATTTCCATTTGCTGGTCCCAGACTCCTTTGAGCAGGGCACTGACAGTGGATAGCAGGGAGGAGGGAGGAGTTGCACTTCCAACACAAATCACACAGGGCAGATCTCTCATTAATGACAACAATGTAAACTCTCGGACTGCCAAGCAGCACTACCATGTTCCTCCCGCTGCAGAAAGCACAGAGCAGCACTGGAACAAGTGCACGATTTGCCGTTTAGAAACAGTATAGGGAAGAAGAGAGGAAATCTACCATCTCCTCTCTTGCCGGGTCTCCCCATGAGACCTGAGGCACATTTGGTGACTTATGTGCACTCTGGCATCCCCACCCACGTGCTGATCTTCCCTGACTGACACCGGGCTAGTCGCTTAAGCCCTTAAGCCTCAATGTCATCTGTTAAAGGAGACCACTGGAATGACACTGCTTGGCAAACTCTCGGGTACTCCACTGACAGGAGCTATTTAAATAAATACATGGATCCGAGCTTGCTACCTGCTTTGGAACATCAGGAAGATTAAGAACATATAAAATGCCATAAGCTCTCTGCAAAGATTGTTCATGAGTACTAACGCTCAGAAATTCTCCCACTGTCCTTTCCAGTTCAATTTCTTTGCCTTTCCAACGTCTGTAACCAACAAATCCAAACCTTCAAAAGCAGAACCCATCGCTAGAAAACAAGAATGAACAAAATCCCAGGGGCAACCAAGAGAAATGAATCTGCTGACAAATGAGCAAACACCCTCATCCCCTCCCCCGTTTCTCACTGGCCTAGGTTGCTGCCCAGGGCCCTGAAGAAGTCACAGCACACCAGGGCCAGCCCAGGGTGGGGACAGAGCCCACTGAGAAGTTGCTCCTTCACTCCAGCAAACCTAGAACCTTCCCGAAGGATACAAATCTTATGGTATCTGTGAGCAAAATTCTTTAAAAAGGATTACGAGATGACGCACTCACCGAAGGGCATGTAAGAAAGGGCACCCTAGAGTCACTACGCCCTTCTGCTTCTGTGAAGAACAGCTGGGAAAATCTACACCTTGGGTGTCTGTCCCCCTACAGGAAACACAGGCTGCACCCTGCTGCTCTCTGAGAAACAGTTTGGCGCAGTGACGTAAGACAGCAAGAGCTCAGTATCACTGCTGGGTCAATTCCAACAAAAACAGGGTATACAGGTTTGTGGTGATAAACGCCAGCTAAATCCCTCTTTACAGACAGAGAACAGCGACCACTGACAGCTGGTACTAAGGTAAAGTCAAAACATCTGTAACTTTCACTTTGACTAAAACTTTAGGCCCTTCCCCCCAGAGTAATCATTTCATACACTCATATCTGCAGTGCACTTACTTTGAACAAGTCCTAAGCCTTACAAGCTGTCGTTATCAAAAACTCAGTTGCCCATGCCCGTTTCTCTCCAGGAGTCCAGCTTGCAAATTAACAGCTAAGCCTTTACAAGACCACTGGCCCTGCCCTTGTTGCCAGAGCGCTGCAGTTTTTCTAAAGAGTATGGGGGTGGAAGGAAAGAACCTTCTAGAAATCACATCTCTTCCACTCTCCAGCCATCAAATACTGATATACCAAAATGATAGGGAAATCAAGACTACAAAGTAACATCAAAGGCAATAAACATTTTCCCATTAAAAACAAAACACAAATTAACTTCTCATGCACATATTTAGCATTTCATTCCCAACTACCTTCTTGTACAGAGCAAAAATAAAAAAATAAGAGCTAAAATTCCAGGAAAGGAGAAAAAAGTAGAAGACCTCGAAGAACTGTCACCTTCACCAAGGCTACAGAAGCACTGAAGATGCAGCCCTCATGCTTATCTATCAGTCCAGCCCAGCTCAGAGGGATGCTACCCAGATACAAAGAACTCTCTGCCTGTCACAATAATAAATAGGTAGAAACAAACAATATGCAGCAGGGATTAAGGGGCAGTGAAAGGGAAATATACTTGTTTGAATACTGCAGAAAATATTATTTTACCAGTGAAAGCAAAACATACGTGTTCGTTTAAGTTTGAGCTGGGTGTGATTTCCTGCATCGAGATCAAGACCCTCTTTGTGAACTACGAACAGGCCAGAGAAACGTCACATCGGCCCCTTCTAGCTTCCTCCTTTCAAACCCACAAGACGATGATTAATAAACAGGTTCTCGTCTGTAGGCAGAGTTTGAGGGGCCACAAGAAGATAGAAGTTTAAAAAAAAGTTTGTAAATAAATGAGAAATAGGTTGCCTGCGAAGAAGGCAAATTCCCTCCTGATTAGCAAGCTCAAGCAACTCTCTCTGCCCACATGTGGGACACCACATGCAAGGGACCCTCACTCTCTGACCTGCTGAGCAGCCTGGGCCTCGGCCTGCTAGTACTGGACTCCAGACACTTGCGACGTATCTACCCACACTCAAGGGATTCTGGGTAGAAGCCCCGAATTTAGGGGCAAAAGCTCTGCCCAAAGCTCTCCAGAGCTCAACACGCCAGCAATGAACTTGGCTGGGCTGAGTCTCTAATTCCTGACAGACTACACCCCCAGAAGGCTCCCTCCAGGTAAGTTCACGAGTCCTGAATCTACCACCCCTCAGCTGTATCACCATCTGCAGACCTGGTCCTGTTTAATCACCTTCTGATTGCCCGTAATCCCTTTCTTAGGATCACTGTGAGAAATAAAGGGAAGAATTTTGGCAGTGTGCCCAACTCGGTGGTAAGCACACACTAGATGTATGTTTACTTCCACTGAAGGAAGCTCTAATTCCACCCAAAGATCACTTCTTTAGTGTATAATGTATGCTCTCCTGTAGTACATCAACCATCTACCATGGGAAAAAGGAAAAAGAAGAAATCCACAGCACTGGGAAAACACTCCCCCTAAGACATACACTGCAGAATGGGTTAAATCTCTTCTTCCCCATCTGCTTCTCTGTAGAATTGTAATAAGCAAGACAGTTCCCTGGGTCCTGCCTACTATTAAGTGCTCCAATTCGAGTGCCTCTGACAGTTTTGGAAACAGTATTATTTAAAATCTACATACAACTAGCCTCCTATTGCAAAATGTCCACATAAAAGGGGTAAAAAAACATAACTACCATTTGGTTAATATTAACTGTGAAATATTACCAGAGAAAAAGTAATCTTAAGTTAGAAAAGGTGGCTTTAATGGCATAAGTGCCTGGCAAGCACAAGGTCCTGAGTTTGATCCCCAGTTCCGGAGGAAAAAAAAAAACCAAAGGTGGCTTTAAACCTTAAGAAAAAGCAGAAACACAAAAATCCAGCAGATACACAGGTCCAAACTACCTCTAGAATTTATGCAATCATCAAAATTTCACTTGTATGTCTCTGAGATTTTCGAGTCGTTCAGTCCCTCTAGATGATTTCTTCATGTTTACAATGCAAAGAAAGTGATTTCAACAACATTTTCAATGGTTTGTTAATTAGGTAAAACACCCCACCTTTGATGGCAGTTCCCTTTAACTAGTTCACGGAAGTTTAATCTCACCCATTCTTGAAAAAAGCAGCAAGCACCATGTAAAAACACCTTTCTGCCTGCTTCTCAATGGACTCTACCAAGAGCAGGCGATCTATGACCGAAGAAGATACTGGTAATGCTCCCCACCAAAAAATTATCTCAAGTGAAATCCAGTTTAAACACAACTTTAAAGGAACTGACTTCCACTCCAAGTACTTCTCCCACCCCAAATTTACTGCATTACACTGAAAGCTGGAATGTCTTGGTCATATATTTCACTTCAACCTCAACAACCCTGTCTCCAAACCCCAGCTTGCTTTCTAAACTAGTTCACTGAAAAGCACCAACCTAATTAACAAGAGCTTCCCCTGCAAGGAGGGCCTTGATTTCACTTATTTACACATTAACTGCAGCCTCCTTTTGGCCAATCCAGCCTATTCTGTGTACCATGCCAAGCCTTTTATCTGCCCTGGACAGCATTTTCTCCAACAGATGAAGTAGATGCCGATTGATTTGCTGTCGAGCATGGTAAATTAATAGCAACAAATTGCGGAGGGCCCGTCTCGCTGCTCCATCGCGCTTCGGCAGTTTTGCTTTATTTGCTCCATGATGGGCAGCAGTCGGCCTCTTCAAGTCAATTTCTTCTTAACAACCTGCAATACTTTTCAATGGTGAAAATAGAGCTGTTCCTTGTAAGTCAGAAATCAATATCCTATTGCCCTTAGAAAATGCTAAACAAGCAGCATTGGCAATCCACTCGGTACTAGAGGGTATCAGATATAATGCAAACCCGTATCGCCTCCCTCCTTGTAGTTATTACACTTTGCTAAAAGGTTCCTAATGTCATTTATCATCATTTACTATCGACCAAAGAGGCTATGATTATGATATCCTATCAGTTGGCAAGGCCCTTTCATCTCTATTCAATGAATATTTTAGCAGCACTCAAATGGTTGTGGCCCAAGTCTCATAATAAAATTTACATGGCTTCAAGTGAAATGGGAGTTTTCTTGCCTTATTTTATAAAAAAACAACACATATGTATGAACACACACAATACATAAATATTTCTATGTAAGTGTGTAGTATACTTCATGGAGTCTAAATGTTAGAGATTTCTAAAATGCAAGCACTAAGCAAAAACATTTAGAAGCCAAGAGACAGTCACATCACAGAACATCACCTATAAGGGAGTCAGGAAACATTCCTGTGCTCTGGTTTGCAAAATGTACTATGGCCATCCACTTAGTGTCTGTAGCTTGAAGCCACACAACCCTCGTTTCTAACCCGTATCTGATACCCATTTCTTGGAGTGGTGCTCTGGGCTAAAGGGAGGGTCCCACCGGAAGAAAGTCTTCAGGCACCCTAGGTGGAGGCGGAGGTCAGTAACGCTATCAATGCCCGCCTTACCCCACCTGCAGACGGTCCCTGACCCGTCTGGAAGACACACTGTATTTATAAAGAACACTCAGCAAAAGAACATAACAACTACACCCTGGGCTAACTGTCCCATCAAGAAAAAAAAATTTTCTATAGTGCCTAGGGAAAATCCCAGAGGAATAAAGAAAAACGTTCTTTCATTTTTAAAAATTCCATTTTGAAGACATCTCAATGATACACGTGCTATCTGTAACTAAGTCCTGATCATCACCTTCGGTTTCACACTGTACCTCAGGCCAGTGGCCAGTATCAATCCCCATTAGAGTACTCCGCACCGACTTCTCTGAGGCTTCACCCAGCTTCATCTGCTCAGCTCTATCAATTCCACTAAAGGCTACCCGAAATTAGGTCCATCTTTTATGCTGTAGTCCCATGTCATGTCATAAGTTCCCCTTAAAAAAGACCTCACTAATCCTACCAGACTAATGCTATTTACTCAGTTACCAAAATTTAAATTAATTATGTTCTCAAACATAATTGTTAAAAATTGGCAACATTATGCAGCCTTAATTAAGATTAAATCCAATTTACTAAATGTACTTTAATTGGTACTAATTACATTAGCTTTCATTTCAGAATGACAAATTCCCCACAGGTTTCACTTTATAGTTCTCCATCAGAATCAACACAGGGTGAGCGGTGCCTCACGCGAGTAGAGGCGGGGGGAGAGCATGACCTGTCACCACTTCACACTCTCGCCCTGTATCAGTTTTGCTAACTCACAGGGTCACGACTCCATCACAACCATCATTTTCGGTTCCAATGAGAAATTTCTCTACAGATCAATTCTCTGTAGCTGGCTTCAACCAAGAAGAACAGGAATGTTAACCCAAAAATACAGAGGGGTTTCAAATACCAGGGCCACTAATTACTAGGGTACTTCCAAGGACTCCTGGGACTCCTACTCTTGAACCCTTCAAGACACAAATCTAATAGTGAATAAGCCTAACCCGATCTCGAGAACTAGGCCCAATTACGCCGCAGGGCGACTTCCCCGCATTACTGCTGCTTTCCATTATAAGGGTAACCAGCAAGTGCATCTGGAGGAGAAGCTAAGGGGAACTAAGGCTGTCTGCCTAGGACAACAAATGAAGACAGATACGCCTCTCTGCTTAGGGGAGAGAGAAAGAAAATACAATAAGTAGGTGGTTTGCAGGCCTGTCTGTATTTCATAATGTGATAAACTGCCCTCAGGATTTTCAGTATGATTGAACTTAAGAGCAAGAGAAAAAAAGGGAAAATGTACTCTTCTCAATTTTAAATGGATGGCATTTGAGGCCAGCTGGACAAGATGACAGAATTAGAGAGAGGTAAAATGTGTAAAATGAAAGAATCCCACATGCCCCACACTGCATTTCCACATGGAAAGCACACAACCAAATACGAGCTACACGTCATGCACAAAAACGTAGATGGTACAAGGAGCTCTGGAAACTGCAGAAATAAAGGGACATTCATCATCTAATCCAATCTTGATAAAACAGTAATTTTTTAAGGACCCAACAAAAAAAGGAAGAAGAGAGACGTATGAAATCCAGAGCTACAATGATAGATAAGGAGGGTAACTGACAACAAAACCACTCAGGTAATTTACCTCTATAAGGTATAGCGTAGCTTGAATAGATTTTATTTAAGCAGAAGATACATGAATTACTAAACAGAAACGGCAAGGATGCCAAAATAAGAAACTTAATTTTATACATGGCGTTCAATTTAATGTAATGCATGGCATTCAAGCTATACTCTAAGGCGTATTCCAACAGCATATAAAGTTAAACAGCATCTGAAATACAAAGTTTTCAGGGGAAGTCCCCTCCCCACAACTTTTTGTCTTCTTTTCCTATCTATATACACATGCCTTTATTGTCTAACACGCATCTTTCAAAGATCAATTACGCATGGAGGTGTGTTCTAGCAAGTGGGGAATAATTCTGTGCAAAAAGGGATCCATAAATAGTACAAGTCCAACAATATGCGATTATTTCATATTTTCTAAAGTTATAAGGTAGTAACATCCATCTTGGTCCCAAACAAGACATGAAAATCCCCAAGATTTCCCTCGCCTTTTTCTCAGCAGGCAAGCACATATACACCTATTGTGAAATGGCTGATGAGACCTGACGCCGTTCTAAGAGATGATTAAAAATAAAGGTTTCCGAGAGGAATTAGCATTGCCACGTAATAGCTTATATTTATGCCTTTTATATATATACTATTTTTTCTGACTAGGAAATTCAAGCCAGATCACTTCTTTGGTCTCTTGCAAAAAAAAAAAAAAAAAAAGAGAGAGGAAAAAAATAGCCTGTTTGAATCATACTTCTCAGTGCTTTCTGACTAATCATGACCCTTTTTGTCTTTTTTTTCCTTGAATTAATTGCTCTATTTCAAGCCCCAGTGCTGAGCCTTATCACATCTTTCTACCAGGCTTATTTGCTCTGTACAAATTTTGGAAGTAACAACGGTTACAGTTCATGGAAGACCCAACTAAGCGGCCTCTGGGACCTGTACATGGGTTTTACATCAATTTCTTTTGTAGCTCACAGATTTCAATTTTGGTCCTTCTAGCTCACCCTCTATCCATTCTTTCACACTGAGCCAACAAAAGCCATGCATGTGCGCGATTTTTAAGACTTTCTAAGAAAAGCCCTTTTGCAAAACAAGTTTGTAATGTCCAAAGTACACAAAGCAACTCCTACAAAAGAAAAACAAGACATATTTTAAAATTTAGTATCCAGCTTTTTTTGAAAGTGTAAAAGTTTTAACATATATTCAAATGTTTTAAAATAACTTTTAATTATTAAATTTAGGCTAATACGGGTGGAAAGTGAGGAATCATCTGTGAAAAAATAGTGCCCTCTTTAATACTCAGTCTTTAAAACAGAGGCAGCCACAACAATGTGCAGAAGAAAACTGTAAAACATGTAATTTCCTTTTGAAACTGTACCAGTATTACCATCATTTAAAAGGGTTAAAAAATAATAACTTACCTGCTTGTGCATTTCTATATTCAACCCATAGGACATTTCGTAATACTGTCAAAGAAAGAAAAGCAATTAACTTTCTGCTTTTCACCAAATACTATCTCCCTAGTTTGTTCTAAATGCTCCAAGTATGTTTAAAACAAACATAAAAGCCTCACCTAAACCAAAATAGCCATAATACCTATGCTAAGAAATCAAGAGGGATACTGGACTAAAACCTTGTTTAATATACTAAAGCCACCTTAAGACAGGCTCTGAGAATAACTCACAAAATACAGAAAAATTATGTTCAAATAGGCATTTTTAACATCCTCAGTTGTCTTGACATATAAACAAATGAATCAAAAAATACGAAAATTCAGCACTACATTTCTCTAATTCCTAGGCACAGTGGCAATCTGTCTTGAAATTCGAGGCTTTGAAAGAAAGGTTCGAAAAGGTAATGCGAGGCTACGAGTTTAGTTCCTCATTTTTACTACACTGCTCATCTTCACACATTCAAAGCAAAAACATTTGATAGAAAATGAGCTAGTGAGTTACTCCAGAGTCTTTCTGAGGAATCATGAAAGTATGCTGCGTGACACTTCTAAAGCAGATCTGATTTTTTTTGTACTTGAAGTACAACTGGCATTTACAGAAACTGTAGAACAAAATCAACACTCCTCAAACCAATGTAGCACTGTAGAAACCGAAAACATACATACAAAAACAAAAGCAGGGTAGTAACACAGAGAATGAGAAAAAATTTGAAAAGGGGTTTGGTGGGTCTTATTCATCATTCTTTAAAAGAAATGAAGACATTAAACACTTAAGAGTATCCAAAAAAACGGGTTAACATCGTTTGGTGCAAGAGTAATAAAACAACAAAGAAAACCACTAACAAAAACATTTTGTTTGTGACTAAACAACACATAAAGTAGGTTTTGTTTTTATTTTTTTTTCCAGTCTGCAAAAACAAAGCTCAGAAAATTATACCCCATGCTGTTGAACTTTTTTGAAAATTCAAATGAAAGCTGGTTGTCCAAGGCAAGTTGTAACACCCTAGAATTACAAGTTGCTAATGAACACGTTTCCACAAACCAGACCGCACCGGCAGGGCAAGGGATCTGTCCTGCCTTCAGCCTCTAGCGATCTGAATGCATGCCTGCTCTTGGGATCTCAAGCTAACAAGCATTTGGAGCTTGTGACATGGTTCTCTTACCATGACATAGTGCCGCTGCATCTCGGTCTTCTCACTGGCCAGCTTCTCACATTCCAGCTTCAGACTGTCCAAGACACAGCACAATCTGAGTACAGTGCAGAATTTAGCTTACACCCTCCAAATCCAAACACACTTCCTCCTCCAAAGCATCAAGCACCAGCACCAAATTACTCTTAACCACCACCTCATTAATGAAAGGCACGAGAGAGCAAAGGATGCCTAGAACCAGCCTGGACTTGTCCCTCGGATAAGGACCAAACACGGGTATTTGGGGTTTTGGCTTTTTTTAAAAGGTAAGTCTTTAACGAAACAAACCCTCTAATATATTTAATTCTGGAACTGCATCCAGAATTGAATATTCACTAAATCCATCTAATAAAAGAACAAGAAAATAAACATCAAATAATGACTACATATGCAAGCACAAGTGCCCCAAAATGTCAGAAGGGAGTTTTCTTTAATGTTCTACAAAGAGATTAATGAAACTACGAATCTTGCAGTCCTATGAATGATGTCTTGTTGTTTTTTCCCTCCAAAACACAAGACAAGTTGAACACCACCACCCAGGGGCAAAGTGTTGATCGGGTTCAACGGCTTGTTTCTTCTCTTGCACTTATGAAATAAGAATTATGCATCATTACAAAGCCAGCACAAGAAAAATGTTTCAAAGGCGCTCTTAAGTCTAATAATCGCCTCTAAGATGAAAACATTTTTTTTCCAGCATAAAAGTAATAAAATCGTTCACTCCGATACTTCCCAGGGCTCTCAGCTATTCAGTGGAATGGCAGGGAGAAGTAAGAAATCAAGCCCAGAGTAATAAAGAACCAAGAAGTCGAGAGGCCCCAGAATCTTCCCGACCTCTCTTCTCCCGGCCCCAATAAATCAATACCGAAAGTTTGGCCTCAGCGTTTTCCAAGTCTCCCCAGTTTCGATTGTTCTGCCTGGGTTTTTATTTACGGGATAAGAAAGGAACGCTTAATTTCTTTACACCTGCTTCTAAAGGAAAGAGGCCTTGACTTGTCCTTTCAGCCCACAGGGAAAAAATAATAATAATACCTTTGTAATGCAAAAAAAAAGACGTGGGTGTTTGTGTGTTTGGGGGGCAGGCGACAAGAGCTCAGCAAACACAAAGATCAGCTAAAGTCAACATCGTTACCTGTGGTATTGAGCCTGCAAAAACTGAAACTCTTCCTTAATCCGATCACAGGACTCGGAAATGGTAAATTTAAAGGGTTGAGCAGGCTGATGCGGTGCCTGAAGAATAACAATAAAATATTTCATTAGCCCACATCGCAGCCCGGCAGGGCGAGAGCGCAGCGCGGCGGGGGCGGGGAGCCCGCAGCGGGGGAGAAGGCAGAGGGGAAAGGAGAGGAGAGGGAGAGAGAGGAGAGGAAGAAAGAGAGAGAGAGAGAGCGCCCCGCGTCCCGCGCCCCGCGCCCCCACCCGCAACCGCAGCCGGCCCGTCGGGGGCGCCCGCGCCATGGCGTCGGGCCGCGCTCAGCCCGGCCGAGGGCGCAGCGCCCGCTCCCCGCTCCCAGCTCCGCCGCCACCGCCGCCGCCGCCTCCCCGCCCTCCCGGCGCTCGCGCCTCCGCCTCCGCCGCGCCCCGCGCCCCCGCGGCCGCGGCCCGGGCTCGCGACAACAATGAGAAAATGGCTCCAAGCCCGCGCCGCTCACCGGGTGCCGGGTCTGCGGGTACATCTTGCTCAGCTCGCGGAGCATCCACGCCGTTCAGCTGGCTGCGCCCGGCGGGGCGCGCGGCGCATTGGCCCGGCGGCCGGGCGCGGGAGGGAAGAAGGCCGGGGCGGCGGAGGACGCGGAGCGGGCGGGCGGCGTCACGGGCCCGTCGCGGGCATGGTCCGCCGCCCCGCTCGCCCGACCCGGCCCGGCCCGCTCCGCCCCGACCCGGCCCCGGCCCGCTCCAAACTTTCTCCGTTCGCCGTTAACGGGCGCCGCTCTCCCCAGCAGGCAAACTCCTGTGCTCGGACGCGCTCTCGCCGGCTCTGGTGTCTCTGGAGATTTCCCCTTCACAGCCACGATCGCTTAAAAGGCACCTTTTCGCTTCTTTTGCCACATCTCATTTCCTTTTCTTCCTTCCTGTTTTCTTGTCTTTTTTTTTTGTAACCCCAAATTGAAGGGAATTATAAAAATAAGAGTGAAACGCTTGCGGTTTTCTTTTTAAATCTCTCTCCTTTCAAACTCTGCGAACACCACCTCAAAATAATATGCAAGTGTGTAAGAGGGAAGAAAGCAGCCAACAGCCCAAACACCCGTTCGGAACAGCTCTAACAACACGCTCTGTGTAGGTGACTTCTTTGACCAAATTTAGCAGCCGCTAATCATTAACATTCTGATACATATTCACCACCGGCCACCGAGGGGCCGCGAAGCATCCCGGGAGATGTAGTCCTCCCCGGGCCACCGCAGCTGATCAGACCTCCTGATTGACTACAAGCACCAGCCGGCCACGCGACCACTCCGGGACGCTCTGAGATTGCTCCGCCTTCCCCAGGCGCGGTAGGCGCACGCAGCAACCAATCAGAGGTGGATGAACATTAATCGCCGTTCTGTGTTACTGCCCATCACTTCACTGCTGACAAATGGAGAGCCGGCAGGGAGGAGCCGAACGGGCTGGAACCCACGTGGGGGTCGGGCGTCGCGGGTGGCTCCGACCAATGAACGGAAAGGGATGGGTTGGCGGGGGCGGGGCGAAGACGGCCCGCCCAAGGCGGAGCTTAGCCTTGGCGGACGTTCCTTAGCGCGAGCGTTCGAACCCGGGAAACATTTGTTCAGCTGTCAATCAAAGTAACGTGGGCCGGGAGAAGGGCGGCTGCCGTAGCTGCGACCCGGTCCGCATCTTCAGAGCGAGACGGCGGCTGGGAAGAGGAGGGGGCGGAGGCACGGCGGGCCGGGTTGGCCTGAATCTGTTCCTCCCGTGGCCCCTCGGCCCGGTCTCCGAGACCCCACGGGGTGTGGGGGCGGCTCTCACGCGCTGCAGCGGCCGCGACCTAGGTCCGGGTCCCAGGCGGAAGCAGGCGCGGCGGGTCGGCCCTGCCGGAGGAGGCGCCCCCCGCCCGGCTTCGAGGCGCGGGGATCTCCACGGGCGGGCCAGCTCCCGGGCCCAGAGTCCGTGGGCCTCTCCTCCCCTCCGGACCCTCGCACTTTTCACTCGAAAAAACCCCCCAAAAAAGCCCAGTCGGGAATTAGCTAGTGACAGTGGGTTTGGACGTTCATTTCCAAGCATCCTTTCCCTATTTGAGATCTTGGCCGAGATGGTGCTGTTCAGAAAAAAAATGGGAAAACATTAATTTTTGTAACGAGACCCTTTTGTCGGTGCAAAAACTCATGATTTAATGTGCAACCAGGCGCATTCCGGACTCCCGGCTAGTGGCTGTGGAGGCGGGCCCTGCAGAGGCTGGCCACGTGTCTCCTGTCCCAGGCTCCCTAGAAACTCAGGACCAGCACTGACGAGTATTTCACTCCCGCGAATAGTTTTTACTCGGTCTGCAAAATAAGAGGCTTGAAGAGTCCTCTGGCGGTTTTCTGAACCTCCACTGTCCCATACCTAGGCACGTGTGACTGCTGAAATATGGCCAGACCCACATGAGATACCTGTAGGTGCTGTTGAAGAATTAGTAAGAAAATGTGAGGTAACTCAATAACTTACAATGATTCCCCGCAAACACTACATTTTTGACATATTAAAAAAAAACATTTTAAATTCATTTTGCCTCTCTTCACTTTTTAACCTGGCTCCTAGAACATTTAGAAATGGCTTTGTGAGCTCAGGTATTTCTATGGGACAGCACTACTCTGAGATATTCCCAAGAACCAAAAGTTAGGTTGAGTGAAACTAGGATAGTGAGCTTTCTAAGAACAACAACAGTCATGTTTTAGTCTGAGGTTGGTTATTTGCTCTTACTGGAAATTTTCAGCTCTGTTAAATCACCATAATGCTGGTATATGAAGTTACATGTTCTCTACTTCAGTCAGAAAGTTAGCAAGTTCTTTGAGAATAGGGACTTGGTTATACACAAGGCTGTATTCCAAATGCCCAGAATAATGACTGACGCATGGTTGGTGCTTAGTAAATATTTGTTAATAGCATTAATGAATAAATGCCAGGTTGTATCAATATAAAAAGTTGGTACCACATTTGGGCCATATTTACTGAAGTTCTGTGCAGTTAATTCCCAGGACAGGAAATGAGAATTCTAACTATATAACCTGAAGAGCTATGCAAAGGGTCAATGGACAGAATTACTTTGCTGTATTCAGATCAGATAGCTTGGTGTGGGGACCTTTCCCCAATACTTCTTGAAAGGTTGTGTCAATAGGAAGAAGACTAAAGAAATTAGGATGTTTCTTTATTTTTTTAAGTACAGTTTGAAACTGTAATCCTTGGATATGGCTCCCATTTTGGCCATGTGAGAGATCTAGATAATTCACAGCAGTGTCCTGGGAAGCCAGTGGTCCAGCCCTTCACCAACCCCAGAAGTGGGTGTGTCTCATGGCTACTTCTGGGTCTTCTACTCTACCTGTGCTTCTCTCCTTATACTTCTCACAAACTGTTGCTTTAGTTGTGAAATCATTTAGAGACTTGTCTTATTCCTGCCACAGCCCTGGGGAGGGGTGGTGTCCAGAGTTTTCACACAGGAAGGGCGTGGCAGCCACTTATTGATGCTGAAAGGCCTGAGTGAGGTGTGGGGGGGGTCCAATCTGAAATGACAAATACCAAGCAGAAACACTTTTCTCTCAGTTTAGACATTATAAACATTTATTACTTCACCAAATATTCACTGAATGCCTAATAAGTACCAAAGGAGGGGAATTTAACAAACATGGCTACCATTCTTTTCATGCTTCTTGGCTCTAAACTTTCCATGTTTGCCTGTTCCATGAAAATAGATCTAGGTCTTTTAAAAATTTTCCAATGGATGCAAAAGCTTCATCAATAAAGAGCACCAGAGAGACATTGCAAAAGGAAGGGTCTGATTGTTAGTCAGTTCTGGTGTGCACGCTGGGCAGGTTCCTAAAGCACAAGTAGCAAGCATTCCACTTCCTCCAGAACCTCCTTTACATGCTTTTGGAGCCAGAGTCACTGAAGAGCACTCTCCTGACACTCCAGAGGATGGATCTTCAGCAAGTTCTAGAGGCTGGGTATCTGGCACAATCCAGAAGGCAGGTTTTCAAAAAAGTCCACCTGTTATCCAGAAAGCTAATGTTGTGCCCTCTTCGGCAAGGCCTAAGTTACCTCAACCCTAGAATCGGGTACAGGGGCAGCTCTTTTGTGGATGCTCCATCTCAGTCCTAGTAACAGTAGTAGCTGCTCCTTATGTCTGCTATTTCTGTATGTTTTAGAGTTTTCTTTACTTTTTACCGGCCCCTCTTTGCTCTCACATCTATTATTATAGGTAATTGTTTCTGATGTAGGACTTGTTCGTATTATTTTCTCTCCAACTTGGACCCAGAAGGGTGGAGTAAACAGCAGGAACCCATGGGGCTGACATTCCCGCAGAGACAGAGCAGGGAGTGTGACAAGCGCAGAGAAAGCGCGAGGGTAGGCTCGGCAGAGTGACGAAGCTGGATCACGGGCGGCCATGGGCAGCTTCTCAGTCAAGGGGACATTTAAGCAGATTCCCAAATACCAAGAGAGAGAGTCAGTCATGCAAAACATCACAGAGAAACAAATTTCAGGTGTGGCAAAGATCCCATTTCAGGAAGTCCTGGTAACTGTGAGGACTTTAAAGGACCAGTGTGTTTCACAGGAATAGTAAATGATTAGGTCATGGTCACATCTATGAGTCCCAGGTACCTGGAGCTTCTTACAATGATAAAGGCATTTGTTGATGTCTTTTTGCAGTACTGGGGATTGACTCCAGACCCTTGAACATAGTAGGGGAACTCTATACCTGAGCTATACCCCCAGCCTATTTTACATTTTATTTTGAGATAAGGTTTTGCCAAATTTTCCAGGCTGGCCTTGAGCTTGTTGGCTTCCTGCATAGATGAGATTACAGGCATGTGCCACTATTCCTAGCTGAGTTGTTTGTTTATTTTTTATTTTGAACATAGTAGAAAGACGTCTCTGGGAGGAGAAAAGGACTGTCGGCAGGGAGCAAAGGGACCATTACAGACATCATACTGATCCCCACATTCATTCTTGACATTAAAGACTAATGTATTTTAAAGACACTGATCTTTCCAGAGGCGCACACCCACCCTCCCACCCACACACATGCCCCTGGCTCTGGAGAGTCTTACCCCACTGGTGACTGACAGGCAAATGTTACTCAAGAGGACAGGCTACCTACACAAGTAGGGAGCACCTAGCTCCGCTTTGAATATAGAACCAGAGCACCAGAAGTCATAGAAAATAAAGGACATACAGATCCATTGCTAGATCAGCAACAGTCTTGCTCAGTCCTTGATCAGCCAGCACCCTCTTCTGTAATGGGACAGAGGTAACTGGGCACCATACTCTTTATTAACAGATTGAATACACTGATATCAAAAGGACTGCCAGCTTTCTAGAGTTGGTGACACAGAACTTTGTCTTTGCCAGTTGCCTCTGTGTTTAGTGGTACAGGCTGTCAAGCCATCTTTGGGTTGAGGCGACTCTTCCTCATGTAGCAAATAAAAGGTAAGAGGCCTCCATCACCTTGAGATGAAGGGAATTGGTTTGGCAGGAGGGTAGACAAATTTGTATCAGGAGACTTGTGGGAGAAAACTCTCTTCATCGAAATGCTTGGTGTTTTTAATCCCTTGAGGTGGTCCTTAGTTAAGTGCTCTGGTAGAAAGGAACACTGAGACCTTTCTTTTCCCTCTCAGGGGCTGATCGGCATGCAAAGTGATGTGTGTGTGTCTGGGAAGGGTGGTCTGGAACTCACTTCGAACAAGCAAATGGACCAGGACCCTAGGTCACTAGCAGTGTTACAGAGCTGGAAAGTATAAGTCTTTCTCACTCTGAAAGAGCTCTTGTCTGAAGACAGAGATCCCTTTGGCTTGCTCACTCTAGCACTGATGGGATACTTTGGAACAAATGGCAGAACATGTGTGATTGTGAAGGTCAGTGTAAGCCCTCCTGTCATTAGTAGTCCTGTGCTATGTCAGCACTAATTTTGAGGGGCCAAAGGACCTTTCAATTAGCTCTATCAATTGTCTTGAATAAGTAAAAAGAGCTGTGAATTAATTTATACTGCATGCTGATCAAGCAAATCATATCTCAGAGATACACTGTTAAAAAGACCACCTTCTCTGAGAAAAGCTCACCATACCTTTCATTTTTTTAAAGCTAGAAAGGAACTTGAAGAGATTTTTGTTCCATTCCTCTGCTAAACAAAGTATCATTGTTTCCACTTTA
The DNA here is from genome assembly GCA_004027595.1 of Dinomys branickii. NCBI lineage: Eukaryota > Metazoa > Chordata > Mammalia > Rodentia > Dinomyidae > Dinomys > Dinomys branickii. Next base: position 1,009 of record PVLD010007205.1, on the reverse strand, counting down.
AAGATTAATCAACTGAGGCTAAGAAAAAAGAACATCGCCTGAGGTTTTACAGCTTGAAAACACTGAAGGAGAGGTTGTCTCTTAATTCCTTGTTTTGTACCTTGCATAAACCCAAATCCACAAGTGGGTATTCAATTAAAGTAGATAATTTAAGCATGACTCAACTCACTTGCCCAGTTTACTTCTTTTCAGAGGCTTTATTGCTGAAATGCGGGCGTGGGGTGAATTAAGGAATGACTCTTGCAGCTGCCTCAGGACAGAGGCTGGGAGAAGGAATTGAGGATTCCTACGGTTGCACTGGAAGCAAACCTCACTCTGCTGCCTCCAGCATGGAGCATCTGAAGGCTTGATAAGTGGAATTCAAGGTAGATGAGCAGTGCTGAAGTTCCAGTTCTCGCACTTTCAGCAAACAGCGGGTTTGCACCTACACAGCTGCTGTAGCTGTGCCTTCACGCAGATCACATCTTGCTAACGACCAGAAGAGCCTGCAGGGTAGATATTACGGAGCCAGACTGCATATTCAGTCTGAGTCAGGTAGTATGGGAATGTGGCAGGTGTAGGAAAGTACAACTAAATACCATATTGCTCTATACAAGAAAAATAATTCATGGAAGTTCATCATTATTTTCCCTAGCACTGGGGCTTGCTTCATAAGCTGCAGTGAGCTGACGAGTGTTGCCCTTACCCTTTTGATCTCATTTATATAATGTCTCATTCACAGGGGTGCTAAGTATGATCTCTAAACACTTTTCCCCATAAATGCAAACATGTGTATCACTGAAAATATTTTGTTACCTTAGAACTGAATTGGTCAGAGAGATCCGGGGAAGATGGCGACCGGGTGAGCAGCAAGGGAGCGAACCTCCTTAATAAACACCACCAGCTCGAGACAGACTTGGTGAGCGTGAATGCCGGAACCTCGGCTGGGAAGTTTAAACTGGGCGTATTTCTCTGAGATGCCGGGGGAGATGTGGTAGGGCGGACCAGGCTGCCGGGGCGAGACGTGGGA
>PVLD010007204.1:0-93354 GCA_004027595.1 Dinomys branickii | reverse complement strand
AGGGTTCCCTGCAGGTATAGGGATGGATCTCCTCCCCCACTCGGTGATCTGGTCGCGAGCGCCGATATCTCACCAGTTTTTGGAGTCCCTGCAGGCATGAAGGTTCCAAGGTGCCAGTCTATCCTTTGGGGCTTTCTGCGCGGCCCGCCCGATGCGCGCGAAACGTGGGACCGCTGGGCGTTGCCGCCACCAGAGAGCCGATCTCTGTCGGGAGTCGCCGGAGAGCTGCGCCGGCTCGGGAGGCGGGAGGGACCGAGCTGTCCGTGTTCTCAGGGCGTTAGGACCCAGCAAATCTTCCCCCCCGCTCCTGGCGTTTGGGGCCCTCCGCGCTGCCCGCCCGACACGCGCGAAACGTGGGATTGCCGGGCGTCTCCGCCGCTAACAAGCCGATCTCTGTCGGGAGTCGCCGGAGAGCTCAATATACTAAATTTTTAAAGTATCATCCCTTTTAACGCAAATAGTCCTTATGAGATATCTGCTATTTTTATATCCATAGGCAAAATACTGAGGTTTGGTGATTGTGTTAACCTCCTGGGGCTGTCATAAGAAAATACCAAGGCTTACGCACAGCATTTATCTTCTCACACTGCTGGATGTAGGAACTCCAAAGTCAACATGCCCTTAGGGTTGCTTTCTAGTGAGGTCCCTTTACCTGGCTTGCAGGTGATTGTCTTCACATGGTCTTTCCTCTGTGTATTCATGGAGCGAGAGTGATTGAGAGCTCTCTGGTATCTCTTGCTCTCTTTGTTAAGGACGCCAGCCCTATAGCGTTAAGGCAGAACCATTATGACCTCATTTAACCTTAATTGCTTTCTTAGCAATCCTATTTCTAAATTCAGTCACCATAGGGATTAGTGACCATATGTATAAAGTGAGGGGAACGTACTGAAGTCCACCTCAAAGACATTAAGAGGAAGCTGAGTGTGGTGGCATCTGAACACTGGAGAACTGGGACAGGAGGACAGCGTGTCTAAGTTCCACCTGGGCAACTTAGTGACTTAGTTACAACTCTGTCTCAAAATAAAAAAAATTAAAAAGGCTTGAAGGCGTAGCTTGGGGTGAAGGCCACCGTTCAATCCTAGTACTACAAAAGGGAAAAAAAAAGGTACTGAGAAGGAAGATGTGTGCAGTGTTGGAACCAGGGAGCCAACCCTGGAGTCCTGAGCCTCCCACTGCTCTCTGTTTTCTCTTGCTTGACCTCATGTCCTAGGGTCGGCCTGGTTCACAGGAGCTGCTTGAGCACACTTGCGTAAGATAGGAGCACAGAGTGAGTAGTAATGTACTTATGTTGAAGAGAATGATTTTGTTAAAATCATTAAGCTGGATTTCATTAACATTTAAATTTTCTGCTCTGCCAAATATACTGTCAAGAGAACGAAAAGACAAGGCTCCATATGAGAGAAAATATTTATAAAAGATGTAACCAGTAGAGCACTATCATGTAAAATATATAAGAATTCATAAAATTTAACAGAACGTACACGATCTGATTTCTTAAAGTGGGTGAAATACTTGGACGGACAGCTCAGCAAGAAAACTTTACAGATGGAAAAGAAACATACCAGCTCATGTCATTAAGGAAATGCAAATCAATACCACAACAAGATCCCACTACATGTCTATTAAAATGGCCAAAACCCAAGACACTGGTAGGACCAAGTGTTTATAGGGATGTTGAGCAGGAGGAACTCTGAGTCATTGCTGGTGGGGAGGCAGACAGTTTGAAAATAGTTTGGCAGTCATATTTGTTGGTATTTACCCAAGTGAGCTGAAAACATGTCCACACAGAAAGCTGCACACAGATGCTTATGGTATTGCCCAGACTTACAAGAAACCAAGTTGTGTTTTAGTATATGAAGGGATAAACTGTGATGTATCCAGACAGTAGAACTTACGCACTGCTAAAAGTAAATGAGCTTTTCCTATTATCTTGTTTTGAACTTTTTTTCCCTTTAAAATGAAAAAAAAAAAAAAAGAAGGAAAGTAAATGAGCTTTTAAACTTTCAAAGTATATGCAGGAGCCTTACGGGCCTATTATGAAGCCAAAGAGCCAATCCAAATAGGCTACCTACTGTGACATTCTGGAAAGGCAAGTAAGAGGGTTAGAGTTGGGAGGAATGAGCTGGCAGAGCATGGAGGATTGTTAGGGTGCTGAAACTTCCTGCATGATACTATTATGATGAATACATGTCATTAAAACTTTGCCAAAATCCATACAATGTACAACACCAGGAATTAATACTAAGGTAAACTATGGACTTTGGATGGCAATGTTACATCAGTGTCATTTATTGATCATAGCAGATGTAATTCTGTGGCAGAGGATGCTGATGACGGGGAGGCTATGAATGTATGGTTGCAGGGGGTATAAAGCCATCTCCATACTTACTGCTTAATATTGTTATGATCTTTAAACTACTCTAAAAAGAGTCTATTAAAACATATACACATATTTTTGACTCAGCCAGTAAAATTTGATCTCTGGTTCTACGGTGGACTATATGCACCTTTGGTTTATGTGGTTTTTTATTTTTTAAAAAACATGCAAATTAAGCAATGCTGTTCATTATAAATTTAACATTGTTAGTCTCTAGAAATCCTAAGGAAAATATAGCTGTACAGTAATGGTCTGATTTAGAAGCACAGTTTCTACACCTTGGTTAATAATCTCAAAGGAAATAAATTAACAGTATTTTAATTTAAACTCTAAGCCACCCTTAAACTTTAACTCACTTTGGTAGGTGTTACAAAGGCACTGAAGAGAAAAAGTCAATATGCAAACACCTAGAATACCAAGATATTGTCAGTGATAGAACCGAGACCCACACATAACCAGACCAGACCTTCTGACATGAGAGAAGTCTTCACTGGGGAGGGAGCAACACACTGCCTGGTGGACCAAGGCAGCCCCCGAGCTGAGCAAAGCGTGGGCTTTTAAACTCTTTTTCAGGGTGGGTTTAAACTCTTTTTCAGCAGGCCAGAACAGCTCAAGTGGGAGTGGGGGTGGGGGTGTGGTGGTGGTGTCCAAGGGTCAGAACACCCGGAGCGAGGGTGGAGGATGGGGGTGGGGGTCCAGAACAGCCTGAGCGAGGTGAGTTTGTCAGAGTCCTACCAAAGTGGATGAGTGCGGGGTTGGTTTTTGTGGCCAAGGGGAACTGAAGTGAAACAGGTAAGAGGAGAGAAATATTGAGTTAAAGCTTTCCCACAAGGGGGCTGGTTGCCTTGTGACTTATCAGTCAGGAAACTGTAGCACAGATAAGACAAATTCATACATCCTGAAACAAGAATTTAAATGGAGATAATGTGATTGAAAATAATACTAGAAGTAGGCATTCTGAAATAATGATAATACTTCTTACTGAGCATTCGAAAACTCTGTACAGTAAGTAGGGTTTTTTTTTTTTTTTCATGCAGGAGATTGAATAAAAGCATAGAGAGACTGTCAGAGAAAATCACTGATCACTGAAGCTGGGAGCTGTAATTCATTGTTAGATTATTCTGAAATACAAAAACAACTAATCATGCATTTGGTGGGACACATGAAATAAATGCAAGTAAAAATAAGTGTATCTCTAACAGCAAGTACTGTATAACATAGTCCTATAAAATTCTTTTGCCCAATATTAAAGCTATGTGTGAAAAAAGGTCATTGCTGATGGACTGTACTTAAATGAAGAACGACAGTTTTAGTATCTCTCAATGAATTATTTGCCTTCAACTCACCCAGCACTAGTGAACCAGAAGCACAAAGCATATAAGAAATTGTAACATTTTGGATTCATCTCGCTCCTCTGTCCTATCCCAAACAGTTTACATCTATCCCAGATTGAGACAAATACGAGTAAAATACAACTAGCAATGCAATATAAACTAGATCTAGGTTCAGAGCATAGGTAAATATGTGAGATTCTCTTCCCTGTTCTGGGATGCTGGTGCAGTGTCTATTCAACACCGTGTTATCAGATAAAAACCGTAAACATTAGCCACTTTGTAAATATTTGCAGTGCATTACCTCAATAACTGAACATCTGAAAGTTTGCAGAGTTCTAAAACAGTAGGATAAAATGATCCAATAATGAATTGATCTCTGAACTCTTTTGCTATGGTGTAGACATAGTAGTTATTTATATTTCAGAGTATATTTTTAAATCATATGTAAGTTGTATTTTAATCACACTGTGTCTTAGGTCATCTTTCTCTTTGCTCCAATTTGTTCACACAGAAAATAATGAGTCATCCTAACTGTGGAGGACCAAAAGGGAGAGCTTAGTGTAGAGAGCACAGCATTCAGCAACTGCTGCCGCTGATGGAGTCCCCTCATCCGCAGATCAGTTTTGAGCTGTGTAACACTGTCTGCTGTGTATGAGTGCCTAGTTTCAAAGACAGCATGTGACACAATGTTGGCTGTTAAAAATTTCACTGCTTTTTGCTTCAATTAATTAATCATTAATAACATTTTCTTAAGCAACTAAGAGGCTCATTTGAAGAAAACACAAACGGATACACAGTTACGACTTGTGTTGTTGCATCGTTTCACTAAATCTTTTTACTTAGCAAGTGTTAAATATATTTTTGTCAGTTACTCAGTGCCCCCACTAACCCATGAGCCTCTACTCATCTTAAAGTTGGAATAACAAAGAATAACACAAGGAGAAAAGTAGTTAGGATGAAAAGGACGGGAATCTAATAGTGAACAATGATTTGCTGAGCTCTGCTCTACAGAGGGATATAGGTGGTGTACAGTGTAAGCACACACACGCCACACAGAGGCATCTCATTCAACAGCAGTGGGCAGTGGTTTGGTGAAGCTAAATCTGACCTAAGTTTATTACAGTAAGTCCCTGAATGAATGAGTTCTGTCTGGGGAGAATGTCCTAAGTCGGATTTGCTTGTAATCTGACACAGTGAGTCCTACACAGCACACCTGTGAATCTTACACAGAACACCTGTGAAAATTCATGACTCCACTGTTGGTAAATTGGGGACTTACTGTATTTGCTATATCCTTGTCACATATAAAAACTCTGAAAACAAGGCTATGATTTATGGAAAATAGTCATGCTAAGTAGATATAATTCTTTCTGACATCGATAAAATGTTCATCTAAAACTGTTCCTGAAGAAAGCATGAACAAGCCATGACATGAGCAGTGTAGGAGCAGTGGTAAAATAACTTGCCATCAGGGAGTGTAAAATACCAGCAGAGATAGAGAACACAGAGGGAGAAAGAAGAGGGCTTGGGACCCCTTGCACAGCAGCCCAGTCCCACCTTGGTGACAGAACAGTTGAACTTGGGACAAGTGACCCAGCTTCTTTTAATCCCCACCACCACCTCTGAGGACTGGAAATAATGGTGGTTAACTTAGGATGTAGACAATCCCAAGGGGCTGGAAGATGGCTGGGGTCCAATACGTGTCAATTTTCCTTTCTGGCATAAACCCTGAGGGCTTCTGGATGCCTGGCCTTTTCTTCAGGCAATTTCTGATGTTTCGTGTGGAAATACAGCTTGAGAAAGCAGGGTACTTATAAAAACCAACGCTGCTCCTGTGTCATACTTGGGTTCGTGTGAAAACTTCACCCAGAGGAAGAGGCTTCAGCAATAGTTTTGAGCCAAATGGGTCCATTTTTCTTCCCATTCCAAGTAATTTGTTAGGAATACTTAACCAGGATTTTTATGCTCATTTTTCAGCATTCATAATCTTCAGTGAATTTCTTTTTTATTGCTTCCTTATGCAACTAAACCCTCTGCCTCTGTTGGTTGTTGCTCTTTACAGCTTCATTACAGCTATTTGGATTAGGGGGTTGAGCTTCACTTACTCATTTGTGTTGCTTAGTGTTGTTTTAATATGAACCTCTACAGTGAGTCTGCTCAGCCTTGTTTTGAGAAAGAGACTCATCAAGAGGCTTCACCTCTGCTTGCCCCAGTGATAGATACAAAGTGGTGTGGCACTTCACTTTCAGTTTTGTTTGCCTGGCAAAAAAAAAGGACACAGGAAACAGAAGGTCAGAGTTCACAAAGTGCGGAGTGCAACTCTGGACCATGTTCTGCACAGGCCAAACAGCTGAACAGACCTGGACTCTAGAAAGGGCTGAACGTTTTTGAACAATTGTATGTACCACATCTTATTCTTACACCAGCCAAAATTCCTTAAGCCAAAGATCACACCTTGTCCATCCAGCATTAAATCTTCCCAGCACTGCCCTCTAAATAAATCCAGAATATGATCACATTACACTTCACCTGCTCACCTAGTTAGGCTTTTGTCTTTGCTCAACTGGATCATTGTGTATCTGGTGATAATTGGAATGACCTGGCCTCCCAGGTGGTCCCTGCACTCCGCATGCCACACTAGTCCTAGAGATTCTTAGGCCAGTCAGAGGGTTGCACTACTCTGTGCCAGCTTCTTCTTCCTCTGATCAGGTGGGGGAGAGGCTGAGGGACGCCGACCCACACTGGCTGCCCGCACATCCCACCAGGCTCTGGACTTCACCACTTCCTTAGCTCTCCACTGCTTTTTCTCCCCGGTCCCACTCCAAGCATCCACATCTCCCAGCTGTTCATTCTGTAACGCTTTGCTTTCTTCTGCCTGTTTTGTAGGTCTAGAATTCTTTTCCCAAATGTTTGCAAAGCTTATTTCCCCACTTTCTGAGAGTGTGTGTTTCAAAAAGACTTTTTCAAAGGTGTCTTCCTTGACCAATTTGTATTAAAATCCAGTTCTTCTTTATTCCCTTGTTTCTCTTTGCTACACATGATCCTTTCATATGTATTCATTTCTTCTCCTTCCACTAGTATATAAACTCATTAGAGGAATACTGGTTAATGAGATTAACTTCCCCCCAAAAGTTAATTTACTTACCTAGAGTGAAAGTGGAATAGCTAAAATGCATCCCCCATCCTGGCTGTCCCTGTAGCCTCTGCTCTTACGCTAAATCAAACAAATGATTATGAAGCAAAAATATCCGTGCTCCACTGATTACTATTGTAGGTCTGCAAATTCGATAAAGAAAAAAGACTCAGTGTGCACTGCACTTTCATATCTACCTGCCACATCTAAAGCCTACAAACTTACAGGCATTATCTGCTCGCTGACACGGTTACTCAATCAGCAGAAGTTAAGCCTTTAACAGTCTCAGATTTACTAGGAGAAAGAAGAAAGGCAAGAGAGGAAGGCTGAGCCTAACAAGCGATTTTTTAAATACCCTTAGTTGTGTCACCTCTGTAGGTATTAAATACAATCTTTCTTGTCAGGTTTTCTTTTCCTGCACACATCATCTCTCTCCTATTGCCATTTTTTAAAAAAAAGTCTAATGCTTCTTTTGAAATAATCTTCCTGCTTACAGTATTAACACTCAACCTCTAAATACATCCAAGTACATCTTGTGTCCCATTGCCATGTTGTTTATAAAACATGAATCTCATTATTTTACCCCGTTGTTAAAGAAGGCTGCTATAACAAAATCACAATCATTGAGCTGGCATACAGCAACCTTTCTAATTGAATTCCTGTGTCCCTTAGCCTTCTGCGCAGCCTTTCTTCTGCTGGAAGCTTTGAATTTCACCTGATAAAAAAACACTAAAAAATTCCCTATGTATATTTCACATATAAATGCCTTTTAAATGAATTCCCATCACTAAATACTACCTCCTCTGTCCTGTATCTTCTGTTGTGTATTTTCAATTTTCAGTAATTTATAGCACATCTTGGAAACCTACAAAGTGTCAGGCATTGTTCAAGATGTTTTATATATTTTTTAATGTTCACAGTAGTCCTACTGCAACATAGTTTTCAATGTACTTCACAAATCAAGGAATTGAAGCTCAGAGTCCAAGATCCCTTAGCTGCAAAATGGAAAAGCCACCTTTCCTTACCCAGCGCCAGTAATATGTGTGAATCATTCCTAGGATTGCACCTCTTCCCAAGGCTTGTAAGCACTTCACTGGCAGTCTTCTCTCAGTAGCCACATGTCTTGATGACCTGGGCCACCAATTCTGCGAGGACAGAAGTAGGCCACTGTTTCTGAAAACCAGCATAACTAGAAGTTGCACCTTCACATCACAGACCCCGGGGGAGACAGCCCTCATGCTTGAGCTCACAGCCTTGCCCTCAAAGCTGTCTAAGCAATGTTGGGGCTTCACTCAGGTTTTCTGTTTGCATTTATGATGACTCTAGGCCAGGGAACAGTGGCATCCATGAACATTATATTTTGTTGCTGTCCTACTGTGAGGCAGTTTACAAGCACATTTACTTTCTGTCACCACAGAGGATTTTGTTCTACATAAGGCGGTATTCTCTCAGTCTTGGCTTTTGTTAGTGCTGCCATCAGTATGAAACTGGCTTTGTGTTATTTTTCCAGTAGCGGTAATTGATTTCTGTTGATCTAATCATGGAACTCTTCATTTTTTAAATATTTTATTATAATAATGATGCATGTTTTACACAATCCAAACAGTTTCAAAAGATTTATTTTTTGCACTAGACTGAATGATTTAACAGTTCATATAGAAAAATAAATACAGGAATTCCCAAAAATATAGGAGGGAGGAAGAATAATGAGGTGGTGCAGGTAGGACAGAATACTGGGATTTATTTTGAAGCTAATGTAATAAAAAATGTTATTTGCACAAGAAAAGGCAAATAGAACAGTGGAATAGAAGCCAACTCAGAAATATATAGAAGTACATGTGGGGAGTTTTTATATGATAAGAGCATTTCCATTTCATGGGAAATAGAGTTTACTTAATGAGTAATATTGACACTGTTTGCTATCAAAACAAGTTTCTATTTTAACAATACATTTAATCATTCAGAGTTTTAAGTGAAAGTAAGAAAGTAACACTATATACTTATGGGTTTGTTTTGCCTTATTACTACACATATTACCTTTATAATTTAAAAAGTTTATTTGAAAAGTAACATTTCCATATTACATCTTGAAAACATTAGAACAATTCAGGAGTTTTAAAAATAAATACTGAAAGACTCCTTCCTTCCCAGTATCCTCAGTTTCTCTTCCCTGATCCCCTATGTACAAGCACATAGACACTCATGCAGATGTATAAAGACTTTTCAACTGAATGAGAATGATACTGTACTATTTTGTAAATTCTGTTATGTACATTAAACTTATAATTAGGAACAACTTTCTACAAAATTATACACAAGCTTATCTCATTCTTTCCAAAAGCTAAATAGTATTCTTATATGATTCTGTTTCATTTTATTTAAGTAAGACTTTATTGATAAGTAAGTCTTTAATACAATTTTTAAAGTCAAATACTATACAAGGATCAAACATTCAGTCAGGCTAAATCCACTGTGTCTCCAAATTCTTTCCACAAGAAAAAAAAAAAAAAGAAAAGCTTCTGTTTATAGTTCTTTTGATTGCCCATTAAAATTTAAGCTACATTATCTTTTTTTTTCTTTGATCTTTAGAACTGTTTGCCTGCTTATTTGGGAACTGTGCAATCTAATGAATTTACACCATGTCTTCTTTATTTCCCTTTATCTGCTGTTCTGTTCTGTGACCATGGTTATGTTTTCCATGTTTACTCTATAGATTAATTCAAAGCTTCTAAATGCATTTATAAGACAGTAATAGAATTGCACTCTTATTAACACTTATTACAGAACCAAGTCATGCTGTTGAATTTATAAAGACCAATATAATGGTAAAATCCTAATCTCTGCACACCCAAAGGACAACTCCCCAATCACAAAGGTCTGAATGGTTTCTTTTAACTTCTTTTGCACTTTCTTCTCAAGTCTTACTGAGTTGCTGCTCTTGTGGTTCATGATATATTCTTTTTCTTTGTTTAGTTTTAGAGCTTTCTTGAATAACATTTTTGTGGATTGTATAAAGGTGGTCATGTGACTGAAAATGCTACCTAAAATCCTGTAAATGTGGAGTTTAAAATTCATAGTCAGCACCTAAGTGACTGTATGTTTGTTTCTTTCAGTGCTACTTTGAGTTTCACTGCTCAGTGTTGCTGGTAAGAAGTCTATTAATCTCATTCTCTTTCCTCTGGAGATGCCATCATTGTCTGGGTTATTTTGTTGTTGTTACTGAGACAAAATACCCAACACCCCATATTAAGGAAGGAAAGGCTTATTTAGCTCACAGTTTGTGAAGGTTTCAGTCCCTACTCAGCTGGCTCCAAGGCAGAGGGCAACAGTTCATTCAGGCAGAAAACAGCAAATCAAAAAGAGCAAAATGGAGGAGCAGCAGCCTCTTTCCCTCCCTTACATTGTATGCAGGCTGCCTGGCGCAGGGCAGGTGTAGCACTCACGTCCATCACTGCAGCTTTGGATCATTAATTAATCATAAAATCTGGAAGCCTGCCCCTTGATTGCATGAACCTTTGGGGGGACACCCAGACACAAACCATAACAATCATTATTTCCTATTTGCTTTTAAAATTATCTTTTCAGAAATTTCAATAATATGGGAGTGTTTTCATCTATATCACTTTTCTTTGGATTTCCTCCATTATGAAGGATCTATGTTTTCTTCAGCATAAGATATTTTCTTCCATTGTTTACCTTCCTCTGTCATCTTCCATCTCCCCTCACTCTTTTCTATTTGTTCTCATCTTTGAAAACTTTGAGTCAACTCCAAAATGCTGGGACCTACACTCCCCAGTGCTAAACGTTTTCCCCTCCATCTACTCTTCTTTCTATTATTTTCAATTTTTGACTTTGGTTTTCCTGTTGAATTACTGAAAACAGCTTTCCTGGAGATTTTAAACTAGTAACATAATTTTTAATTCTATTATGATAGCTGCTAGTCTGTCAACTTTGCTATTTTAGCAATTGTATTTTAATTTTCAAAAAACAATTCTTAATTTGTTTATAAATAAAACAGACTCACTAGTTTTTCTAAAGAGAATATATAGAATTTTTAAGTTGGTTTTTGTTCCCCTGCATTTGTGTAGTGTCTTGTACCACATAACATGACTGTCCCTGTGTTCTGTAGTATGGACTGTTTCTGCCTCAGGTAATTTGGTGGAACTGATCTCATCACAGGGACCTTGTCAGGGTCACATCCACCAGCATCTGCAAAAGGACTGCATATCTGTTGTTTCAATAGTCTGAGACCACTGTCACAAGAATACCATAGGCTCAATGGCTTAAGCACAAATGTTTCCGTCACATCCCTCTGGAGGCTAAGACGACCAAGAAGAAAGCTGTATCACATGCAGCACCTTGAAAAAGTGTTCTTCCTACTTTGTAAATGGCCCTCTTCTTAATGAACCCTCACAGCTGAGCATGGTGGTGCACACCTATAATTCCAGCACTTGGAAGGCTGAAGCAAGAGGATTGTTCTGAGTTTGAGATGAGCCTGGGCTACAAAGTGAACTGAAGGCCAGCCTGTACAACACAGAAAGGCCCTCTATCAAAAAGACAGAAAAAGGACAATGGGATGCCATTAAAGTAGCCATGCCTGCAAGCCTTTCCCGCAGAGAGAGAGTGCACAGCTTGGCAGTGCCACTGGAACTGCCTTCCCAGTGGACCTCTTGCTGGGTAAGGCCTGTACCGATCCTCTGTCTGGTGAAACTTTCCAGGGAAAAGAGCACAGCCTCAGGACACCATTAGAGTGGCCATGCCCGCAAGACTTTCCCACAGAGAGTGCCCAGCTTGGCAACACCACTGGAGCAGACTTTCCAGTGGAACTCTTACCGGGTAAGGCCCATACTGGTGTTCTGCTGGCAAGTCAACATTCCCCCACCATCGCAGGTGGGCTCTGAGCCTGGCACCCCAGCAATTGCCTAGGGTTCCTGGGCCCAGTGATTCATGGTCTGCTACAGTCTTGGGATAAGTTTGATATCCAGGTAAACTAGGGTCGCTAGAGTCCTCTGTGAGCAGCCTGGGTAGTTTGTATCTCAATACTTTTCATCTGACATCCAAAATGACAAGACAGAGGAGCAAAATGCAGTTTCAGAACACAACCCCACCCAGAACAAGTCCAAAAAACAATGATAGAGGAGAACTAGGAAGCCATGTACCTGCAATTTCTGAAATGATTGCATCTCAAGTAAAGAAACAACTTGATCAGGCCATAGAAGGGATCAAAGCAGAAATAATCTCTCCGGCAAAAAATGAAGTGAAAATAATAATGGAAGAAATGCTCTGCACATATAGAGAAGAAACAGATAAAAGAATAGAAGAACATAGGAAACAAATGGAAATATTACATGAGCAATTTAGGAATGAATTAGAATGCATGAAACAAACTCACAGAGATTGCCGAGAAATGAAAACTTCCACTGAATGCTTGCAAAACTGCTTGAATGAAGCTGATGATAGAATTTCAGATCTTGAAGACAGCATGACAGCTAGTGACTGTGAAAGGAAGGATTTGTCAAAATCATCAAGGATTCAGGAAAAATCACTCCAACAGTTGCAAGATGAGGCAAAAAGAAATAATACCCAAGTAATAGGAATCAATGAAACAGCAGAAGGCAACACAAGTGATATAAAAAAATATTTGCAGAAACAATAGCAGAAAATTTCCCAAGCACGATAAAAGATACTGAAGTGCACTTAAACGAGGCATATAGAATTCCAACAAGTCATAACCCAAATAAAAGCACACCCAGACATATAATAGTCAAGATCCCAGACATCCAGCAGAAGAACAAAATGCTAAAGCTGCTAGAGAAACGAAACAAATCACCTATAAAGGAAAGCCCATCAGAATCACAGCAGATTTATCAACACAAACCATCCAATCAAGAAGAGCTTGGAGTGGGGTATTACAGATTTTGAGACAAAACAGCTTCCAACTCAGACTGATGTATCCTGCAAAGCTATCCTTCAAATTCAAAAATAAAATATTTCCACGACAAAGAACAACTGAAAAACTTCACGAGTGTCAAACCAACATTACAAAAAATACTAAAAGGTATTCTAGACAGAGAAAAAAGAGACCACAATCTTAAGAACAACAATAGAAAGGAACCCTCAAGCAGAACAAGCAAGGAAAAAGATAGCAAAAGTAGGAAAGCAACAACAAGTAAACAGCATGACAAGAATAAGCCAACATATAACAGTTATAACTATTAGTGTTAATGGCCTCAATTCATCAGTCAAAATAAACAGATTGGCAGAGTGGATTAAGAAACAAATCGAATGAAATGCTGTATACCGGAAACACATTTTATTCAAAAGGAAATTCACAGACTGAAAATTAAACGATTGAAAACAATTCTCCATGCAACAGGTTCCCAGAAAAAAGCAGAGGTAGCTATTATGTTTGCAGACAATGTACACTTCAAATCAAAAACAATCAAAACAGATAAAGAAGATCTCTACGTACTAGTTAGGGGAAAGCTGCAAGAGGAAGAGATAACAATCCTAAACATTTATGCACCAAATACTGGAGCACCAAAATTTCTAAGTCAAATCTTAACAGGCATGAAAAACCAAATAATTAATAACACTATTATAATAGGGGACCTAAACACCCCTTTGATGCAAAGAGACAGGTCAACTGGATAAAAACTCAGCAAAGAAATGACAGACCTGAACCAAAGATGCGAACAAATGGACTTAGTAGAAGTATACAGAGTGTTTCACCCCACAACATCAAAAAACACATTTTTCTCAGCTGCACATAGGTCTTTCTCTAAAATAGACCACATTCTAGCCCATAGAGCATACCTACCTAAATGCAAAAGAATTGAAATTATCCCTTGCATATTATCTAACCACAGTGTAATGAAATTGGAAATTAATGACAAAGGGAACTCCAAAAACCCCATAAACACTTGGATATTAGACAACAACCTCCTGAACAACCAATGGATCACACAAAAAATTAAAGAAGAAATTCAAAAATACCTACAAACAAACGAAAATGCAAATACAACCTACTGGAATCTGTGGGATGCAATGAAAACAGTCCTCAGAAAAATTTACAGTGATGAACTCATGTATAAAGGAAACAGAAAGAGAGCAAATAAATAGTCTAATGCTACACCTCAAACTTTTAGAAACCGAAGAACAAGCCAAACCAAAAGCCCAAAGAAGGGAGGAGATTATAAATCTCAGGAAAGAAATTAATGCAATTGAAATGGAGAAAAAACTACAAAAAATAAGTGAATCAGCGTGGTTCTTGGAAAGAATAAATAGAATTGATAGACCCCTAGCCAACCTTATCAAAAAAAAAAAGAAAGGAAAGACCTCAAATTCATGCAATAAGGAATGAAAAGGATGAAACCACTATAGATCCCACAGAAATTCAAAAGACCATTAATACATACTTTGAAAATCTTTACTCCCATAAGAGAAAATTCAGAAGAAATGCACAGATTCCTAGAAATGTGTGCATTACCAAAATTGAATCAGGAAGATACGAAAATCCTGAACAACCCAATATCAATTAATGAGTGAAAATGTCATTAAAAACTTACCAACAAAGAAAAGCCGAGGCCTTTATGGATTCACAGCAGAATTCTATAAAACATTCAGCAAAGAATTAATGCCAACACTCCTCAAACTTCAATGAAATTGAAAAGGAAGCAATTCTCCTTAACTCATTTCTGGAGGCAAGTAAGTATTATACTGATACTAAAACCAGAGAAGGACCCAACCAAGGAAGAAAACTATAGGCCAATCTCCCTAATGAACATAGATGCAAAGATACTCAATAAAAGACTAGCAAATAGAATACAGCGAATCACAAGGAAAATTATCCACCATGACCAGGTTGGATTCATTCCAGCAATGAATCCAAGGGATTGTTCAATATTTGCAAATCAATTAATGTAATACATCCAAACCAAAGAAAAAAACCACATGATCATTTCAATAGATGCAGAAAAAGCTATTGATGAAGTCCAACATGGATTCATGTTAAAAACCCTAGAAAAAATAAGAATAAATGGCCTTTACCTCAATCTGATCAAAGCCATCTATGACAAACCAACAGCCAACGTCATACTAAATGGGCAAAAACTGAAAGCTTTCACTTTAAACTCAGGAACAAGACAAGATGTCCACTGTCACCACTCCTATTCAACATAGCTTTGGAAGCATTAGCCAGAGCAATTAGACAAGAGAGAGAAATAAAAGGAATAAGGATAGGAAAGAAAGAAGTAAAACTATCACTCTTTGCAGATGACATGATACTTTACATGGAAGACCCCAAAAACTTCACAAGAAGACTCCTTTAGTTAATTGACAAGTTCAGCAGAGTAGCTGGATACAAAGTTAACACCCAAAAATCAATAGCATTCCTATACATTAACAACAAACAGACTGAGAGAGAAATTAAGGAAACTATACCTTTTACAATAGCATCCAAGAAATTGAAATATTTAGGAATCAATCTAACAAAAGTTGTAAAAGATTTATGCAATGAAAACTACAGTACTCTGAAAAAAGAGATCAATGAGGATTTCAATAAAAGGAAAAACATTCCCTGGTCATGGTTAGGAAGAACCAACATTGTGAAAATGGCCATACTACCAAAATTGTTGTACAGATTCAATGCAATTCCCATTAAACTACCATTAGCATATATCACAGATCTAGAGAAAACATGCTTAAATTCGTCTGGAACCAGAAGAGACCCAGAATAGCAAAAGCAATTCTGGGCCAGAAGGACAAGTCAGGTGGAATCACAATCCCTGTCCTGAAATTATACTACAAAGTTACTGTAATAAAATCAGCCTGGTACTGGCTCAGAAACAGACCTGAGGATCGGTGGAACAGACTGGAAGATGCATCGAAATCTACAAGCACATTCAGCCACCTAATATTTGACAAAGGGTCCAAACAAGCTCACTGGAAGAAAGATAGCCTCTTTAATACATGGTGCTGGAGAAATTGGCTTGCCTCTTGCTGAAGACTGAACATAGACCCAAGTCTATCACCATGCATCACACTCAAGTCAAAATGGATCACAGATCTCAATATTAAAACAGAAACTCTAAATCTATTGGAAGAGAAAGTAGGTAAAAATCATGACATAGGAGTAGGCAGAAAATTCATGAACAAAAATCAAACTGCAAGGGAACGACTTCAAAGAATCAATAAGTGGGACTTCATCTTACTGAAAAGTTTTTGCACATCTAAAGAAATCACCAGCAAAGTAAAAAGACAACCCACAAATTGGGAAAAAAATCCTAGCTGGCTGTCTCTCGGACATAGGTCTTCTATCTAGAACATAGAAAGAATTAAAAAACATGAACCTGTCCAAATTCAAAGATCCAATCCACAAATGAGCATCTGAGATGAATACACACTTCTCAGATAAAGAAATATAAATGGCAAATAAATATGTGAGAAAATGTTCTATATCTTTAGTCATTTGAGAAATGCAAATAAAAACAACATTGAGATTTCATCTCACCCTAGTAAAATTGGCCAGCATTAAGAAATGTTCCAATAACAAATGCTGGCGAGCCGGTGGAGATGTGGAAAGCAGTTTGGAGATTCCTCAATAAACTAGATCTAGAGGTCCCATTCAACCCAGCTATTCCTCTTCTGGGTATTTTCCCAGAAGATCTGAAAACTTCATATCACTGCAATATCTGTGCACCTATGTTTATAGCAGCACAATTTGTAATAGCTAAATTGTGGAAGCAACCCAAATGTCCATCTACAGAGGACTGGATAAAATAACTGTGGCATTTTTATATAATGGAATATTACTCAGGTACAAGGAAAGACAAATTTGAGGCTTTTATAGGCAAATGGTCACAATTAGACACCATACTCATAAGTGAAATAAATCAGAGGTACATATGCAAGCAACGTATTGTATCACTAGTGTACGAACCTGAAAATAGGAATATAAATTAGGAGGTATGAAGGGAATCTGCTCAAAAATAAAGGGCAAATGGGATGAGGGGAAGGAGAATAGGAAGAAAGGGACAAATATGTGTGTATGTATGTATGTATATGCAGGATGGCTAACATGGTTCCCCTATTGACTTATGTCACTTTATGGTAAGGAACAGTTAATGATTGGTTGTTTGATCAAGATTGTATGTCTATATGTGTTTTCCTGAGCATACATTTTGAAGTTATCAATATGTAATACAACAATCATTGTTAATTCCCTGTCACTTTGTCTATAATTCAATTTTGACTGTACTGTTCTTGTGCTACTTTGTGTCTCTTTGTTAATGTTTTCCTTTTTCTTTTTTACTTTAAGAAATAAATTTTAAAAATATTTAAAAGGACAAAAAAATACAATCAATGAACTCTCACATGGCAGAGAAAACGCTGCACTCTTGCTTTTCTCAAAAAGACACTAATTTCACCACTCAGCTCTACTTTCTTAACCTCATCTAAATTTACTCCCCAGTGGCCTCCTTTCCTAAAACTCATTTCCCACAAGGTGGGGAGAGATTAAGCTTTCCACACAATGCACATTGTCATGGTTGATACATTGTGTCAACTTGGGAAGTCTAGAGGTTTGGCTGAGTGACTCAGCAGGAACCCAGGTGCTTACTTTGTATAGATCCTGAGTCTGTGGAAGAGGAGCTCGTGGAGATTATGTGAGCCCTACATGCCCTTTGGCTAGGGGTAGCCAGTTTACAATGTAAGGGAGGTAAAAAGAGGCTGCTTGCCTGCCCTTCCTCCCCTTTTGCTCTGGTTGTTTTTGCTGTGTTCTGCCATCAGGAAGGTTTGCCCTTTGCCATGTGCCACTCTGCCTCAGTACCAGCCAAGTGTGGAGTGAAACCTCCACAAACTGTAAGCTAAATAAACCTTTTCTTCCTTAACTTTGGGTGTTGGGTATTTTGTCTCAGCAATGAGAGAAAAGTAACCAAGACACAGATCCAGTCCATAACAAATACCTAGTTCCCATCCTTCAAAGTCTCATTTCATATAAAGACAATGCAATATAATAATACTACTGAAAAAAGGGAAGATAGCATTTAGCTAGAAAGAATAAGGACATTTGGAGAGAGAAGGCAGAGTAAGAAAAACTAAGGCCAGAAATATCAGATGTGAGCTATGTGAGCTTCTCAACATAGCTTCCTAAGAAATTCTATATACAAATCAATGATAGAGGCGGAAGTAGATCATTAGACAAACATTACACCCCTCACTAGCTGACATGGAGAATTTCTGCCCTTGCTCCAAAGTTCATGAATAGGTGGCCAATGTGCCCCCAAGAGAGGTCTTGTAAACCAGTGTTCCTAAAGTTTTGGTACCAGGGAGTGGTTTTGTGGAAGGCCATTTTTCCATTGGTGCACAGAGTAAGAGGATGTGAGTAGGTTCAGGATTAAAATTTTGTAAGAAGCAGGCAAGCCTCCTCCCTCACAGTAGAGTTCTATGTCCTATGATAATTTAATAAACCTGTGACTCAGCAGGAGGTCAAGCTCAGGCAGTAATTTGTGATGGGGAATGTGTACTGTAAATATAGATGAAGTTTTATCAGCTCAATCTCTGCTCATCTCCTGCCGTGCCCCTGCTTCCTAACTGTGAGCTGGTAACAGACGGTGGCCCAAGCTGGAATCCCTATTATGAATGAATTGAACCTAGAAGAGAAGAGAAACAGAAACTTCATGTGACTCTTGATGTTGCTTTCAAAAACTGGAGGAAAACATGAAGGACGCAACTCTCTCTCTCTCTCAGGAGACCCCCACCACATCCAGAAGCACTTTCATTTCACCACTGAGAAAACTCGCAACCTCATCCCTGCACCCCCAGGAAACCTGCCTCTAACATATTTGACACTGACACTTGTGCTTTGCCTTTCATTTCAGGAAAAAATGCCTGGTAAACAACCCCACATAATAGGTGTGTCCGTGTGGTCATAATATATCTTGTCACAATATTACATTTGTCTTATTTTATATATTTTTTAGAATGCCGCTTATGGACCCACATAATAACTAATTATATTTCTAGAGGAAGTACACAGGAACTGGTCTTTAAGAAAAGTTTCTCGAGTAATTGTAAGTTGCAGCTAGGCTTGAAAAGCACCATTCTGAATAACCGAAGTGAATAGTTTTTATGTATGGTATGAAATAAGCTAACCATTTTAAAATTGAATTGGGAGTGAAAATTGAATTCTAAGTCTGATTAGTGGGAATAATAACTTATGTATCTTAATGGGGATAATAACTTATATACCAAGAAAGCTATTACCTTCAGTCAGTTATAATAAATACACAGGAATTCATGTTAAAGGACCAAGTGACTGTAGTGGATCTACCAGGAAATGTAATTTTTTCGGCATG
Source organism: Dinomys branickii (assembly GCA_004027595.1). Taxonomy (NCBI): domain Eukaryota; kingdom Metazoa; phylum Chordata; class Mammalia; order Rodentia; family Dinomyidae; genus Dinomys; species Dinomys branickii. Next base: position 74,154 of record PVLD010007204.1, on the reverse strand, counting down.
TTTGGAAAAGTGTTCCAGCAGTTGAAAGAATAACACTGTCCCCATGACTGATGAATAACTCATATTATCCTCAAAAATTCCTTTCCAGGGTTTGCACCTCCTCTTTGTCCCTGATGTTTAGGAATTTCAGTGTGAAGCATGAATATGTGGAAATCCTTGTGTTTTCTCACTGGGTTGCTCTGTGTAGATTCATGCCATTTTCATCAGTTCTGCAAAGTTCTCAAGAATTACCCCTTCAAATATTTATTTCCCCCTACTGTATCCTCACTTCCTGAGAGTCTCATTACATATATACTATTGGGTTAAATAATCCTTCATTATTGTGGGCTGATCGGGCTTGCAATCTCCCAAGCAAGTGGACAGTGAAGGCTTAAATAAGTGAGACAATTGAAATGATTTCAGGGCTCCAGGAGGGACTAACTCTCCAACAGCTTTGATATTCTCTGAATATCGAAGAGAATATTCCCTGTCCCTTAGGAGAATGAAAGAGAAAGACTTCTCTGGGCAGCCCGGATTTATTTGGTTTACAAACAAAGGAGGGGGATACTCAAGAAAACAGGAGAAATCTCACAGAACCTTGGGAGCATTTTCCAAGTAGTAAATTATGTCAATCAAGAGAGCTACCTTATCTTTGGGTTGGTGTTTATTGCAGGAGTGTGGGGCCTGCGGCTGCAGTCTCCTTGTAGTTAACTGGGGTTGGAGCCAAAGTCCTCAGCTGTGGCCTTATCTTGTCCTTCACAGCTTCACAGGCCAATGTAGGCCTCAGGGTGACCAGGGACTCACCGAGGCTCACTTACTATGAGTCTACTTCCTATCACCAGAAAAGGTGTCTAAGCTTCAGACAACTCACAAGTAAAAACGGACAGCCAATTGGTTAATATTAAATCTAGCTCAGAGCCACGTTGTAGTGGTTCTCCAGCAACATGCTGGAACTTTTCCGTTCATTTCACATTTTAACTCTTTGTTCTCTTCCATCTTTGTGTATTTCTATGCTGACATTTTCTTCCAGTGTCTTTGTTATTAATCTTCCTTCTATCCAACTACAACTTTTGCCTTTTCGATCCCAGATGTATTTTTCATTTTAGGTTTTTACAGTCTTTATGGTCATTTCTCATAATCCCTTCTTTCTTATTTATCTGTAAGATAATGTTTCTTTTTTTGTTTTCAGTACTGGAAATTGAACCTCAGTCCTTTTTAAATTTTTATTATTTTTTTTATTTTGAGACAAGCTCTTGCTAAATTACTGAATTACCCAGATTGGGTTCAAACCTGCAATCCTCTTGCCTACATAACTCATACATACTCTATATCTCACAGTTTTGCTGTCTGTTGTACTTGAGAGGGGAAGGTCTGTTCTTTATCATAATCTCTGACTCTTAGGGAGCTTGCTTTCCCTTGTGTTTGCCAATCTATGTGCATTTTTGTTCATTCTTTTGTGAGGACCTAAGGGGATGTTTTCCAAGAGAGTATTTGCATATATCTCTATGGTGAACCAGAGGTCTCCATCAACCTGAGAGCACACTCTGCTTTGAAAACCTCAGGTCCAATCAGTTCATTTTGCTGTTGGTCCAAGGCTCATTCAGAGTATTGAATTTACTGTAACACAGTGTGAGATACAGACTTCCAGGGCAGCTCTTCCCTCTCCTCTGTCATTGCCTACTAGTTTCAGGTCTAGACAGCTCAGAGTTCAGGTTTTTATTATCACATAGCATGTTCTGACCGGGGTCCTTTCCATAGCAGATGTGTCCTGCAGAATAACACCCGGCCCAGCATACTGCTAGAAGCAGTTATCTTTCTGAAATATTTTTAGCAATGTAGTGCAAAGCCATGAAAGATAATACCGAAAGTAAATGAGCATGGAATGAAAGAATTTATTTGATAAAATAGGATAAACTGGCATCATCTTAATATGACCAGAAGCCTCTCTGGACTCTTTCATATTGTTAGTCCAACATCTCTTTTCCATCATCTCAGATTAATTTGTTTGACTGCAGTGTTTTACATATTTTCATTAAAAAGTGTGAAAAATGTTAATAAGCCTTTTAAATAAGTTTGCTGGTTCTGTTACACATGTGTAATGCTTTCTCTAACTTCCAGTTTCTCCGGATATAGAAATAATGCTGATGAACATCAAAAATTATATATACATCCTTTCAGTGTTATACGGGACATCAAGTCAGGATTTAGCATGTTGCTTAATTGCCTTTAGATGCTGGATTTTCATTTTCGCATTCCTTTCTATTCAGCTGTTGCAACACGTAGAAAACTTAGTGGGAAGACATAGCAGAAGGAAAGTAATTCAAATGGATTGGCACCATTATCTCAGAAGATGAACTTGACTCTTCAGTATCTCACACTTCTTCTTTACCAGGACAGTTGCAAAAAATGTATCATTTCTAATCTGGAGGAAGTGAACACAGCCTGCCTCCTGCCTCTCTGATAGGAGAATTGAAGGGTCTATCTGTGGTATATTTTTTTTTCAGAAAGATTCCAGGATCCTCTCTCAGGTGCTGGGAGTAGAGAGGCCCTATATTTATGTGAAATTGTTCACTTCATTTCTAGGGATTCAAAGGTGTTCAGGATATGAACGTTGGTTAAACAAGGATATAACCAGTATGAGATGGGGTACGTGACAGGCATTTAATAAGTATTCATGGAATGAATTTTAAAAATGATTGAATGAATCCTTTTAAAATAGGGAACCAATAATATGAAAAAAAACATGCCAATAGATCTGATACTGAGATTTTATTAGCTCTTTCACTTAGTGCGCTGTCTGCCCCAGTACGTAGGTATAAACACAGCAAGAGAAAAAGGCAAGATTGTAAAATTAATTTAATTTATTCTGTCATGAATTTTGAGACACAGTGAGTAATCTATGTATGTCTAATTGCTAGGATATATAGTTAAGCTCCTACATTTTTGTAAGAATCCAAAAAGAAAGAAAAAATTGAGGCTGGTTTTTCCTGTCTGCTTTGCTCCACAAACTAGAAATAGATTTTCATTCATTTTTTACATAATTCAAGAATGGGCACTGAATAAGCATGTGCTAATGTAACTAAAATTTATCTTGTGAGGAGATAAAAATCGATAGGTAGGGGATTGTTCCATAACTCACACTGAAAATAGAAAAGTTTACTAGAAACCCATTGGGTCCCAGGCTGGTACACTGTGACTTGGTGGGAAATGAAAGGCTGGGAAAAGTCCCTTGTGCTACAGTCTCATCCTGGTCCTTTCATCTGTTCACACAGAACACTAGTGGAGGTAAAATTCTCTTCAGATTCCATGCAAATGGAGATTTTTCCTGCGCCAGTTTTGCAATACTTTAAAATATATTTTTCTGCACTTGAGTTGAGGTGCTATTAAAACCAGTCCTTGGAAAGAACTGTATATTTCTCATGCTGTCCTTCTCTATTCATTCTACCCCCTCAGTAAGATCAGGAGATGAGCCTAGTACACCAGATAGCCCAGCACCATGCTAAGTAGAAGTTCACTCAGCTTTTGTTTTGTTTCTCTTTCTTTGGAAGTTTCTTAGACAAACAGGGAATAAATAGTCTATGTTCCCCAGTGCCCAAGGGTCTCTTCTTCTGACCAGTTCGGTCAACAACATACTTCAGAGAATTCAGCATGCAGACCTGTGGAATTCAAAGCCTGTTCACTGAATCCAGGGAAGCCAGACTGAAATCAGAAAGGCAGTAGTCAAGGGTCCCATGCTAGCTCCATGTAAGAAGAGCTTCCTGGCAGGCAGAACTAATCCTGAATGGCATAGAGTTAGCAGGGTCTGTTGCTGTATAGCAACTTTTTAAGGCCTGCAGGCATTTGTTTTACATTCTGAACATTTTCTTGAACAGTGAAGATTTAAAATAGTCTCAAGACAATCACTAATAGCAGACATAACTGACAGGAGAAAGTAGAGGGAGTTTATCACAGAATTTTTACTGGGGTAGTCTGTACACCTTTTTAATATTAATGGCTGAATATGTACTGTGTGCTAGCCATGTGCGGACAGTTGATCAATTATTCCTCACAGATTTTTCCAGTCACACATGGAAATAAGAGCTGAACCCAAGTACTCATATTGCACTGCAGCTTGTGATGAGTAGCACAGAGTAACCGTGTGAAGAAATAGTAAAGTAATGCCCAAGAATATAGAAAAGGAGAGGCCAGGCACTTCATCTCCTGGGAGTAACAATGGAAAGATTCAACCAAGCATATATTTATGGTAGTTGAAATTGGTCTGGGGTAAGACAGAGGTAGAATGTTTCTGCAGAATTTAGGAAAAACAAACATACCACAGTCACGTTAATGACTCAAAGTGGAAGATAATGTGAAACTTGCATTTTTGCAGTTGAAAGTAAAATTGCAAAATGGTGTCTTACCAGCAGGTGGTCAGCGTAGGTAAGGAGAAACTCCAAAGTCTAGAAACAGGACGTGATGATCGGTCTAAGGGATGAGCAAGGCATTCTCTGTAAAAGAGAATTTCCCAACCCGATATATCAAGCCAGCAATTCCTTTTGATTCTACACTCACTGGACACTCTGTAGGCGGTTGGCTTTCATTCCCAAGGGAAAGGCTCTTCTACAAATATGATACACACATCTCCATTTATGTAGCTTACCACCTTCATTTTTAATTAAGTTACTGGCAGTCTACAGTGCACACACTCATCTGTTCCGTAAGATCCATTAATGTGCATCCTTTTCTGAGAAATAATTCTACCCAGAGCACGTTGTTCCAAGGCTTCCAGGCTGACTGGATGAGGCTAAGCCTGTAACATTGGTGAATATCCCAGTGCTATTTAGCAGACAGCCATTTGCCCTCTGATAACATGCCATACTTCTAAGCACTCTCCAGATCAAGCAAACTGTGAGTCAGATATTACAGTGTGAGATCAGCTGAGTATATACATTTCACTGCAAGCCATCATGGAAACTCTATCTTTGAACAAACTGTAGAGATTTGTTAAATAAAAGACCATGGTGAGTGGAAAGCACAAAAGCCAAATCATAAGGCAGATACAAAGGGATCTGCACCCCAAGCAAACAGGAGCTGGAGAGAAGACTTTTGTCAGGAAATAATGGGAGATACTATGATAAATGTGGGCTTGGCCATTGTGGTTGCCCAGAACTGCTATAATTAGACTTGAGAACAGTACTGAGTGAGAATTTAAGAACAACTGATTGTTTTAAATAAAAGGCTCTTTGCTGTTAACAATATACCATGCAGCTAACAAGACTGATCCAACTGAAGTACAATCTAGAGTCAACATGAATTTGAAAGCTACTGTCATTAGATAGCTATGGCTGCAAGTAAGACAGATCTTACCTGGAAAGGGATCAGTGAAAGGAAGGTACACGTGTAGAAAATGGAGAAGGAAACTTCCATTAGAATATCCATTGATTTCAAGCTTTTCTTTTGCTAAGACTTTAAGATACAGTTGTGCCAGTGATAAGGTAGATAAGACAAAAATGTCAGAAAGATCATTTTGCCTCATTTTGATGGGATGAGCTGGCGCAAGGAAGATGAACACAGGAATAATGTTAGGTAGGCAGCAGGGAAGGTATCAGCAAGAAATCCTGAGTGCCAAATGGACAGGGCCAAGACTGTGAGGGTGGATGGGTGAAGATGCCATCTTGAATAAGTGTTCAGCTAGTCCTGTAGAGATTTGTTAGGTTGTCAGAGATAGCCTGAACACTTTGTGCAGAGTAAAAACCAGGGAATAATAAATTCAGGTTACTTTAGTGAGGAAGAAATGAAGTCCCAAGGAAAAGAAACAGATTGTAGTAAGGGAAACTCCAGTTGAGAACTGTAGGTCTGAGAATATTAAATTATATCTTATAGTAAAGTTTATCTTACAGAATCAGGAGTGGAATAAGATTGCCAGTTAATCAATAGTCTATGTAATTTCAACTTAACCCTCATTTGAACTAGATAATCACTTTGTTTGGAGCTTGAGAAAAGTTACAAATTGGAATCCCATATGTTATTAGTGGGGATGTAAAAGGGTGCTGTTTCAGTGAAAAAGTTTGGTGGTTCCTTAAAAAGTCAATATAGAAATACCATATGATTCAACAGTTCCTCTCCTGGATATGTACCTAAAAGGACTGAAAGCAGGATTCAGGCGGATACTTGCCCACCAGTTTTCCTTGAAGCCTTATACACAGTTGCCAAAGGTGTAATGAACCCCAGTGTCTATACAAGGGTGAATGGATAAACTGAACAAGGTACACATGTACAAGTAAAAATTATTTGTACACAAAAAGGATGAAATTTTTATATATTTACAACATAAATGGATCTTAGGAACATTATACTAAGTAATATAAGCCAACTTCAAAAGAATGAGGGTTGTGTGATTCCACTTATAGGAAATATCCATGAGAAGCAAACTCAGAGAGACAGAAAGTAAATTATCAGGGCTGGAGTAATAAGTTATTGCTTACTGGCTAACAGAATTTCTACTTGGAGTGATAGAAAAGTATGGTAAACAGATAGTGGTGATGGTTGCAAAATATTGTGAGTATAATTAATGCCACTGAATTACATAAAAGTGGTAAAAATTTGGAGGCATCCAAGATGTTCTTTGGTAGGTGAGTGAAGAATAAACTATTTCACATCTGAAAACTGAAGTATTATTCAGTACCAAACAAATGACCTATCAAGTTATGAGAACACACAGAAGAACCTTAGATGCATATTACAACAGGAAAGAACCTGAAAAGGCTGCCTGCTGAAGGGTTCCAACTACATGACATTCTAGAAGAAGCAAAGCTATGAAGACAATAAAAGGACACGTAGTTGCCAAAGTGAGGGAGAGGAAGGCACCACGATACTAGGAAGTTGTACAGATATCATTATACATTTGTCCAAACTTGTAGAATTTGCACCACTAAGAGGGAGTATTAATGGACGCTGTGGGCTTTGGATTATAATGATGTGTCAGTGTAGGCTTATAAATTACAATAAACAAACCACTCTTGTCAGGATTTTGATATGGGAGAAGTTATACATGTGGAGGAACAGTGAGGTATATGAGAAATCTCTATGTTAATTTTTCTGTGAACCTAAAACTGCATAAATATATGATATATATATTCTTTTTCTTGTGATATATTTTACGTATATAATTTGTTCTAAACAAATTTCTTAAAGATGTAGAGAGAAATTGCAAAGGCTGCAATAGTGTGTTATGGCTGAGAAATGCAGTCAGCGCCTGTGGGGTGCAGAGAGGTCTGCCTTTCCTTAGGGCCAGCTGCCCTGTTGTCTTGAGAAGGGTGAATCCCAACTGAGACTACACCCTGCAGCTACAGCCCCCAGGGATGCTAAGAGTCGGTTCTATGGACCTATGTGAGTCCCTCCCTGACTGGCATGAGCTCCACGGCCAGTTTCTGTTGCTAGAATACCAAGGAAATGGTATGTGGACCAAGGAAATTTTTGAAGAGCTGGATTCTGAAACTCCTCATTTGGTAGCATGCCAGAAAATACAGCTTTGGCTATAAAAATGGGTCTCAATTTAAATACTCCCTTGTTGTTGCTTCAGACTGGTTTATGTACGCATGGACACAGTTTAGGTTCGTGGGCAGAGTATCTTTTGTCAACATGAAGAAGGTGAATCAGTATTTTGTTGTCTAAGCCAGCCCTTGTGTTCACCCTTGATTCTCCTAAGCTTTGATGAACGCCCTCCAGCCTGTGAGCCAAGGAGAACTTGGAATCCAACTACTTATTGGAGGTTTTCCAGTTCACAGTAGTTAACTTTCTGTCAACTTGTCTCCTTAATTTAGAACAACATTCAAAGAATAATCGCTGAGCCTCACATTAGTTTGGGCCTATTTCTAGATTGCTGTGTAGAATATTCAAAACTAAATGACATTTATTTTCTTTCAAGAATTTTCAGTAAGATTTTTGGAGGGAAAAAGAAGTTGCTTAGAAATTTATTAACAATTTTTAGTCAAATTGCTAAATGGGATGGTTTAGTATTTTTTTTTCAGTGAATACAGCATTAGTTTGCATAGTAAATCATATTACATTTGCCTCCACTAACGATATTATTTTTAGAATTAAGCAATTAGTGCATTCTTCTGCAATATTCAAATCTTGATGTAAGAAATAACTCATGCAGTTGTATGGTCAGGAACCTACTAAAACTTAATTCATTTCTGCTATTCTCTCAAATTTGGGTTTTTGCCTTTAATGAGAGCTGTGTGGTGTCTTTAATGAGAACTGCATTTTTGGCATCTGAGGACTATGGCGGTAGATCTCCTTTGTGTTGTTGTTTTCCAGATTGGTCTTCCTTTTTCTGTGCCAGCAAAAGACTAAACTTATCTGATTTAAATGTATTTATTAAATGCCCTATGATTCAGGCTAAATGCAGTCACAGACAAGACAGACACAGAACTGCACACAAGGCTGTTTGAGATGAGACAGGCCTGGCATCCTGGGACAATAGATGTGTGACGGCCATCACAAATCATTTCAGTAAGAACGAAATGCAGAAAGTAAGGATAGTGATCAGCTTGACTGCTGAGGGATACTTTTTGACAAGGTCAGATTTTAAAAGGGCACACAAAGTCTCACTTATTAAATTAGCTGATGACACAAGCCTCGGAACGATAGAATATGTTGGCTGACAAGATTCAAAAAAATCTCAGCAGGCTAGAATGATGGGCCGTATCCAGAAAGAAGGAAGTTAAAAGGAATGATTTCAAGGCCTGGCACTTAGACACAAAAAAAGACAGCACAATCAGAGGATAAAGTGTATATGGTTAGCAAGTATGGAAAAGTTTTAGTTGAAAATAAACTAAAGTTGTGAATCACCAATATGGCAAAAGCTTTCCAAATGTGCACAAGCTTTCCAGGGTGCTTATGCAACCCAAGCCTTTATTAATAGACTATGGTATTTAGCAATAGGAAAATGATATAAAGCATTTGAAGGAGGTGTTCACAGTTGTCAAGCAAATGCTCATTAAGGTGAACATATTTCAGATCCTAGATCCAACCCAGTGTAGTAGAAGCTCTCCCCCCACCAGACCTGTGCTGAACCAGTCATTCAACTGATTTAATATCATCATGCCATTGGAGTCCCCTGAGGAGCTGATTATCTTGGAGATGCTTAGGGATCTACTGATCTAATTGGTCTATAGTGACACAGACATTCTAGGATGATATTTCTCAAACCATCTGTGTAAATGACCCATTATTGTGATTTGTTTTAAGTTCAAATCTGATGTCTTTCTAAAGTTCAAAAATCATACCACTGGATGTTGTTGCGATGTCAAATTGCTACCAAAGTTTCTAAACACAGAAGTATTTATCTTGGACTTGTGACAGCCTGTAGATCCCACCCTAAGAAGCACTAATCTTAACTTGAAGCCAGAGTGTTGATCCATGAGCTTAGAGAGTCAGTCATCACCCGCCTTGTAACTTCTTACACTTCCACTTATGTTTTATACTTTGGCCTGGGAACACTTTTCAGTTAGGACCACTGTCTTTCACTTTGAATATATTCGGTGCACATAAGAAAATACTAGACCTTTATCAGATATGCTATATCTCATACCCTTGGAGACAAACGTGACTTAGATCTAGAATTTGCTTTCAGTAGACTCACGTTTAGGTGTGGACAAGGGCAGTATAACGAGGATGCATGCAGAGCACTAAAATATAGTTGGGTATATTATGTAATAAAGTCATATGTGTAGGGGTAATACAGGAAAAAACTTGTGGCTTCCAAGAGTCCTATAAATTTACAGCAAGGCCCATTATTTGTGCATTTAAAAATATCTCCATACCCCAACTTGAAAGAGAATAAATAAAAGTAGACACACGATATACTCTCAGTAAATGTTTCTCAATGAAGAGATTGTTTGCCATACTATTATAACAGCTGTATCATCATGATAGGAATCCATTACAATGTACACGAAAGAATCACTGTCAGGTCCCAAATGTTGCAACCAACATAGAAACCTGGAAAACCTTCTTTAAAACAAATAGGTTACAATAAAAATTGTTCTTACTTAAAATTTGGTATATTTAGAGTATATGCTAGGTTTTAGTAATACACTATTCACAGGCCTCCTGGACTTTTTTTATAATAACCCCCAGAATTCATCTCTCAGTTGTACTCAAGTGGCTGGAAAGAGCTGTGGACTGCTGCTTTTAAGTTACCAGGGACTAAACCAGGCATGTTGGCACATGCATGTAATCCCAGCATTTCAATGGCTGAGGCAAGAATATCACCACAAGTTCAAAGGACAAGTTCAAGGCCAGCCTAGGGTACGTAGTGAGTTCAAGGCCCGTCAGGACTATACAGGGAAACCCTGTCTGAAAACAAACAAACAAACAAACATACCAAAAAACCCCACGAAAACATAAAAGTTGCCAAGACTTATTATTTTAATCTTATACAGACTGACTTATGCCTTCAAACAGCTGTCAGCTGTGCAGTGTCTTGAAATTGGTACTGATTTTTCAACAGCAGCTGGGAGACATTCATTAGTGAGACCCTTGGAGGGCTTGTATGGCCGTAATATTTTCTTTCACTGATGATCTCTGAAGCATTAAATATTAGGCCTCCTGTATCTACAGGAAATCTTGAATCTTTATTTTCCTGCTTTAAGACTTGAAGCATCATGTCTTACTCTATTAGGTAAATTATGAGCAATCTAGTTCCCAAGTCCTGGAGATAGAAAAGAAAAATGGACTTTAAATTCTTGAGTTAAATACTTTTAACAAAGGGGAGAGAACGTGGCCCATTCTGTTAGACAGATATAAGTAAGAACTGAAGCACAATTTTTCTTAGATGAGTTTTCAAACTAATCTGTCAATAAAAACCTCCTCTGATTCAGCTCTAGAAAGCTGATTTTGGCCTCTGCTTTATCTTTTTACATCAAGAATAGAAATGTTCTTTCACCCTTCCTCTTCTTTCCTGAATTTCTTCCTTTGCTTTGGTCATTGTTAAAGTGATTATTTGTCTTCTCAGAGGTAAAGAGCTCTTACTTTATTCTTTGTTTCTGTTTTCTTTTTCTTGGCATTTGGTAATTTACTTCTCATATATAAACAAAAACAGAAGCATTTTATAGTGCATGGAAATCATTTACTATTCTGTCAAAGAAATTGTCTGCACCTGTGACTTATTCGTTACTACACCTACATGATTGTTTTTCTTCATGCAGATTATTGTGAGCAGGAAAGTGGATGGTAGGAAGGAATTCAAGAAAATTTTTGAACCTTCTGTGGTTACTTCTGATAGTGGATGAGTAGGAGTAGGAGACATAAAGATATTGCCAATTTTATAGGAGCGAGGACTTAAATATAAAATATATTTTTAAAATGAAGCAATAGTCTCTGGAAAGTGGTAAAAAAAAAAAAAAAAAGAAAAAAGTGCCCTCTGTGTTGCAGAAAATGGTCCCATTATTCCTGCATATTTGCTTTGCCTTAAGGCAGAGTAGCACGTGCACTTTAACCTCTGCTCATCTTTGATGAGTACCCAGTGGCACCTGCTCCGCACAAAATCTGGCGGTCATATAGAAGAAAAACAAATGTCTCTAATTCCATTTTCAAGCCCAGAATGTGATCTCACCAAGCCTCAGTTTCCTCATCAGTACAAGGCTGATAAAAAAGCAAATGATTCCCTCCTCACTCAGAGATCCAAATCGAGTACATAAGAAAGCTTCAGCAAGTGGGCCTATTGGGTGGCCCTGCTGGTTTACTCAGCTGTCCCATCACTGCACACATTACCTGACATGAACAATTTAGAATAAAGGTTTACTTGGCTCATGGTTTGAGAAGATTTAGTCCATGGATGGCTGGTTCCAAGGCAGGAACATGATGGCTAAAGGGTGTAGTAGAACAAACATACTTATTTTATAGAGCCTGGAAGCACAACAGCGAACAGCGGCAGACAGAAAAGGTTGAGGGACCAACTACAGACCACAAGGGCACTTCTCTTTCCCACAGACAGAAGTGTGAGTTCCTCATCTAGAGCAGCTCCCAAGCCAGCGAGTTAACAATTTACCTTAAGCATCACACTCTTATACTGTCTTGTGTGTAGCTGGTGCTCAGAAACTGTAGCTGGTGCTCCCTAGGGTATGTGTTTTTGCTTCCCTTGATCTCTTCCTCTTTCCTATCCATCTTTTTAGCACTGGAACCTTTTATAAGACCTTTCCTATTTTCCTTAGTTTGCCTTCTTTTTTTCTCACATATTTATCCCTTAAATCTGTGAACTTTTTTCTGTTCTGCCAGCCAATGGAAATTCCTTTAGCTGGTTGATGCCACTCCAGGCTAAAGATATTGACCTTTATGATGATGGAAGGAGTCACCCCTCATACTCTACTAGCATCCCACTTGGGCCATCAGATTGCAAATTCTCCTGGAATTAGATTAGCTATTGCTCAGTGAAAAATCTTCCCAGCCTGACAGGAGGGCTATTACCTGGCATTCTTCCTACTTGATTGCTTTTGCTTTCCACCCCCCAGGAGGTATTACCGCGAATAGCTTCACAATTGAGTCTATTTACCATATTTACAATTCTTCCTGCCTGCTTTTGTTGCTTTTCCTAAAACACAGTTCACTACATCTCTTTCAAACTGCACTACCATAACTATTATTTCAGGCTCCAGGGGATGAGAACAGATGTGAAATTCTCCTGCAGTTACAAGATATCAGCACCACTGTGGCTCACCACAGATATGAACCAACGGATAATTACAGTTTAAAATTAGTATTTTAATGAACTAGTCTGAGGAAATGTAAAGTGAAATCTCCCAGGCATTCAGGAAACAAGCAGGAGGAAAGACACCGAAGTAAGAAGTCCAACAGACGGGTGGCCAGCAGGTGCTGGTCTGATCGAGAGCTAAATATTCCAATTTTCATGTTCTGCACAAAAGGGAGTGAAGCCCATATTTAAAAGGTGAACAGAAATGAAAGCCATGTCAAATTCTAATCAATCACAGGTGTGAGGCTTCCACCCCCAAACCTCAAATTAAATATCAGTGCAAAATATGAGGGAATAAATTTCTTATCCCTTTAAACCTAATATCAAGGTTCTCTTTTTCCCTTTCAGAAATTAATGGTGTTATTAAATATTTATGTGTCCTGATACCCAGCAGTAATTGTTAGTAGTAGCATAAACTGTTTCAGCAAAAGAGAAATTTTAGAAACCAGACATCATTAGGTAAGAAGATTGAATTGTTAAAGTTGATTTTTTAAATGTTTACAGAGCTAAATATGGATTTTACTAAGGGCTTGGTTATTATACACCCTATTCAATGAAAGGAAAAGCCATAGATAATGTTATAAATGGTTGGAGTGCTGGATTAAAAGAACTATTAGCTGCATCCCTACAGGGGTAATAAAGGGAGCTTGGCTCTACTTTTTTTCAAGGACTCGCTTGGGGGACTTGGATTAGTTACTTAAACTCTCTGTGCCCTGATCTCTCATCTGCAAAATGAGGTTATTACCATTTGCCTTATATGGCTTACTGGGAAATGGGGAAAAGGAATTTGGTGATGCCCTTAAACTGCACAGGCCAGCACAATATTATACAATTATATGGAGTATGCACTGACAAAGACCTGCCACAAAAAGCACACTACCCTCGATTTCCATCATAATATATTTTGGCTTCCTGCAGGATTTTTAATTAAAGATTGGCATTAAGAAAATGCACACGAACATATTTTCACAACTGCTGCTCTGCACCCCAGCAGGAGACCATCAGGTAGGAAAGTTGCTCTTTCAGAGCTCTGACTCAGACTAATCCCTGCAGACAATGCCCCCTGCCTCCCAGCAAGCATCTCTCCTTGGAGGCCTAAGCAGCCAGAGCTGCCCACACTCCCACCCCTGCCCTAGGCTAGCTCTGTTAACCTACTGGCATCTCTAACCCGGTCCATCTGTTCTCCTGGCTGTCCCTGGGTCATCTCAGCCAGGCCAGGTGCTGGATGTTACTCTAACAGAGAGTAGCTGCTACCTAAGGCAGAAAGCCAGAGGGGGAATATCTGTGCTATTAAGGGCGATTTTTTTTAATGAATTATTCACAAGGTACCAAGGTAATCCAGGTGGTATTGCCTCTTTACTGTCTCCACTTTCACAGCTGCACTGTGAGGCCAGCTGTGATTACATGGGAAGGGGAGAACCTTCTGTCCCTAAGAAACTTCTATTGCTCTTTCCTGAAAGTCTGCAGGGCAGCACTTTTATTTCAGTGAATAATTTACTTCCTCTGTCCTTCAAACATTAAGACCTGTAGTTTACTGTCAACTGAAAACTGGATATGTGTTCAGTGCAGTGTTTGCTACTTACACAATTGAAATTTTATCATGTATTATTGATTAATTTGGCAGGATGCTTTACATTGTAAGTATAGGTTTGCTTCCATGTCTAGGTATACTCACATATTCAGAAGCATGTTCAGTAGTTTTTGTTGTGACAAACATTTGTTGATCATCAAGTTTCAGGCATTTCACTAAGCATCATATAGACAAGTCTAAAGTTTTTTAAGTGCCTAATTATTTAATGTCCAGGCACTGAAGTAGTTTGAGTCTTAAAATTAATTACCTTTTCATTATTGCAAAAACTAGAAGACTTAACTGGGTCTACTACTACAAACATCTGTTTACCTGGACATATTAACATTGGTCTGGGCCTATTTTAGTTTCAAAATCTTGTTTGGGAGAAGTTAATTAAGTTTATATCTGTAACTTTCCAAATACAATGATTCCTCAGTTGTTGCTCCAAGCTCAAACTTTCCTCTACTCGAATAGCAAAATTCAAAAAACATCTGTTCAGCGTAGTATCTTTTGCTCTGCAATTGAACCAAAAAATCCAACTTGACAAAACCTGAATGGGCCAAGGCCTGAATGTCTCCTCTAGCCTGAGACACAGAGATGCTGCAGTCTAAGTGCAACTCTTGCCCAGATGATATATAGTGCCTGTGGTAGCATGCTAGAACATTCCTCATTGTGCATGCATACGTGTGTGTGTGTGCATGTGTGTTCTTTATTTGTGTAAGATATAGTCACCATAGCTCCAGAGAAAGTTAGTGATCCCAGCAGTAAAACTAGTAGCAAAAGTGTGAGAATCAGGATAGTTAAAGAAAGAAATCATTGCAAACTTTGTTAAAGTCCTGGAAAAAATGAACTTCTAAATGTAATTTTGGGGCCTCAGGACCAATTATTTGGTTTTCCATTATTTCTTATGGGAAAAACAGGTTCAGTTCTCAAAGTTTTCAGTATTCGACATGAATTTGGAATGAACAGAGTTCGACAACAGAGGTGTCACTGTAGAGGAATGAGTTAAAATGTGCAGGAGTAGAGCATGTATTTATTGGAAAATCTTCCCAGTTGCTACCTTGAAGTATTTTAGAATATTCATTACAACATTTTTTCATTCTTTTAAATATACAGTGTAGCTAAAATAGTACCTTATGGATAATTCTGTGTGTATTTTAAACAAATATTACAGAAAGAAATATTTCCCAGTGTTGCCAAATCCGGTATCATCAGGATGTGCTGGTACACCTGCAGTCCCAGCACTCTGTGAGGCTGAGGTGCAGTGTGCAATTTCAAGCCCATTCTGGGCAATTTAGCAACATAGTGAGACCCTGTCTCAAGAGATAGAAAAAGGCTGGGATTGTAGCTCAATGTGAACTTCTTAGATTCAATCCCAATACCAGAAAAAAATAAAAATTTTAAATACCATGGAATAACCTTTTAAATAAATACATCAAAATTCGTTTACATTTTTTCTACTTATGGAGTTTGAATGTTTGCTTTTATTATAGTATGAACAATGTTGTTCTAATCTTATAATAATACTGCACAACATCATTGTGCATACAGTCGGTGTTGTAGAAAATTTCCTAAGGATAATACTAGGAAATCCAATTGTTATACCACAGGGAACGAAGGAGATTTTAGGACTTTCTGTGCATGTTATAAATTGTTTTTTAGAAAAAGCACTACCAACTCATAGTGCCATAACATACTGGGGGAAGAAAAACCATTTCAACCAGTAGTTATTCTCATTTCAGTCAAAAAAACAATTTGTTGTTTTCATCATTTCACATTTGCTGTTTTGTTAGTCAGAAAAGCATCTGTTGTTTCATTTGTACTTGTTTGAGTAGTAACAAGGTTGAAATTTTTATTGAATGTTAATATTATCCATTTGTTTCCTCTAGAAAGAATTGCTTTGATATTTTATCTGTATGTTTATTTTGTTTTTCCCCAATAGCTTGTATTATTTGTTGGTCCAACCAGAAAAGTAATGTAGATTTAATATGGAAGATGAAACATGGTCCAGTACAGAGCAGAAAATAAGAATCAGGAATCCATTTCCTTTAAACTTCCAGTAAATGTTTTAAATCCTGCCAATTATTTCTTTTCTTTTTTCCTTTTTCTACTGGCCAAGTATTTTTAGTGTGTAGGTAAGCTAGTAAACAAAAGTGTATCACTTTTCTTTAGAAGTATTTTTTCATATTATTATTGTATATTATTTTAATGAATTGATCTCTACATAAATTATACTTTAATGTCTTCATTAAATGGATACATGCTTTAGTTGCTTTTTTGCATTGCTGAGACAAAATACCACCACCCAAAGTTAAAGGAGGGAAGGTTTCTTATAGCTTATAGTTTGTAGAGGCTTCAGTTGACGGTTGACTATCTCCCAGACAAGGTGACATGGTGGAGGGGCATTGCAGAGCAGAAACAATTCATGGGGGGTAGAAGGCAGGAAGGCAGCAAGCAGTAAAGTGAAACAGCAGCAGTGGCAGCAGAAGCAATGGAAACAGCCTTCTTTCTGTCCCTCTATATCCCTCCAAGCTATTTGCCTTTTGAGTGGGTGGTGCTACACATACCCAGGATGGGTCTTCCCATTATCCATACATAGAATTATGCTAAACCAATTAATAATTTAGTAATCATGCACCCATAATCCCAGCATCACGTAATTTAATCCCAGCATCACATACCTTAGATGTAGCCATCTATCAAAACTTCAACCTATGAGTGCGTGAGGCTTTGGAGAACATCTGGACACAAGCCTTGACACACTGTATATTTTTCTTTATGAGTAATTCAATAATTAGCATGCTATATGTAACTGTTACACAATTTCTTTTCAATTTTGAAACAATATTTGGAAGAATAATTTCTAGATGATAGGGTTAAACTACTCTAACTCTGTAGTTCTGAGAGTTTTGACAAATGTAGACATATCTATGACAATCACCTGAATCAAGTTGCAAAACTTCTCATGTCCTCAAATAGTTTTAAGTTCTTAATGATCACCACTAAGACCTTGGTCAAAGGCAACCATTGAGCTGCATACAGATGAGTTTTGTGTACTAGAAAATTTCATATAAATATAAGTATACAATTATACTCTTTTTTTCTGAGATCTTTTTGAGAGTCTTTCCTATTGGTGCATGATATAAGTAATCTGTTCTTTCTTATACTGAAAACTCATATTGCATAAAATTGTCATTTATATCTGCTCTAGAGTTACTTTTTATACGACCATTTTACTGGTTTATTTTCAACTTAGCTATCTATTATTTTCCATTTGAATATCCATTATTTAATTTTCTGTATCTGATGGTCCCTTAGTTTGACACTTGGGTTGATTTTTTACAAGTTCATGTAAGTACTTATATAAAAGTCTTTGTTCAGACATTTGTACTCATTTCTCTTGACTAGATTGCTAAGGATAAAACCGCTGGGTCTTAGTGATGTATATAGTTCCATACAAAACATCCAGACTATTTTCCAAAGTTGCTTTTCATATTTTACTTCATTACCAGCACTGTGCAAGAGTTTTGGATAATCTACATCTTCACACCCCTTGGTACCACCAGTCTCTTTAATTTTAATCATCCTACTCGGTATTCAGTGCTGTCTCATATGGGTTCAATTTTCATTTTACTGATAACTAATGAAGAGTAGCTTTTCGAGATGTGTATATACTGCCCACTTATGTGTCCAGTGAAATACGTCTCCCTTTTGGTGAGCTATTCTTCCAGTTTTGCTATTTATCTTATTACTGAGTTCAGCTAGTTCTTCATTATTTTCTAGATACGCGCCGTTTTGTCAGATAAACGCATTGTATATATGTTTCCCCAGCTGGTAGTCTTATCTTTCATTTCCTTAACACTATCTTTTAAAGAGCAGAAATTAATTTTGATGGAAACAATTTTATCTTTTGAATTCTGATTCCTATTTTTGTATGCTATCTAAGAAATCTGTGCTTATCTCAAGGTCTTAATTAATTTTTATTATTTTTTATTTAGAGGTTTTATAATTTTAATTTTTACCTAGGTCTGTGATCCACTTAGTGTTAATTACTTTGTATGATGTAAGAGGGTCATTTTCTTCTTATGTACATCCAGATGTTTCATTTGTTAAAAACTATTCTTTTTCCTTTTAATTACTTTAACAATTTGGTCAAGCATCTATTGAAATAAATGGGTTAATTTCTAGGCTGTCTATTCAGCTCCATTGATCTGTGTTCTTTCCACATATCAGTACTTTAAGACACCATTTCTGCCTTAAGGCAGTTTTCTAGACATGGAATATTAGGCTCAAAGTGTATCATGCTTTCTATGGCTACTGATTTTTATGCATAAGAAAGGCATAAGATTCTTACACCTAAAAAGCCTGTGCATTCTTCATCACTGTCTAACTTTAAACACTGGGTTTTTCACCTAAACAAAACACAAAGTCAATTTAATTTTCAGAAAATATTATCATTATTTTTCAATAGATATTTATCTATTCACCTCAGTTTTCATTGGCTGTGTGTTTATCTTTTACTGTAAACTGTATTTTTTGGCATTCATCTATATTTCAATTTTCAACTTTGCTTTTCTTAGTAAGTAAATCTCTTTATATAAGGATATGAAGTTTTTTTTTCCTACTACATCTATACCAAATAATTTATCAGAATGTTATTTGCACTTTAACTTCATTGGTCAGATTTCTGATATGAGAAGCTACCTTTTGCTGCCCTTGTATTTCCTATTTGCAGATTATTTTTTTCAGTAATAATAATTTAGTCACTTTGTTACAGGTATTGTTCCAATTATTTTTCTTTAAATCTTACTGAGTGGACCAGAAATTCTGCTGTAGTTTTAAATAATTTAATTATTTAATAGTAAGTACATTGTATTTAAATTGCAAGAGTAGGTACACGATCCTAAAACCACAAAGATCACTTACAGACCATACAAAACTACAGTAAACATAAAATGAAGGTAATTTTCTAGACATATCATCTTGAGATCAAAGGGTATCACACCTTTTTAAGGCTACTAATTCATATGCCTGAAGTTTTGTAAAAAGATTATATCTGCTTTTTCTTCCAGGTAATTTCTTCACCTTCATTTGTCGTTTTGCCTAAAAAGTGTTGTGTTTTTAGAAAATATATCAAATGTTAGTGGAGATCAGAAGAAATGTAAAGATTTTCTAAGTTATTTCTTAATTGGTTTGTTTATTTCCCTTAAAACTTCAAGTACTGTGCTATATTTAACATCTGAGTGACAAGGAAGGAAAGCTCACTGTCTGGATCAGTTTCCTAGGGCTGCCCTAACATAGCATAGTAATCCCCCTTTACCCAGAGGAGATACACTGTGAGACTTCCAGTGGATTTCTGAAACTTTAGATGGTGGTGAACTCTACATGCAGTGAATCATATACATCTATGATAACATTTAATTCATAAATTATGTGTACCTAATTAAGACATTACCAAAAATAAACAATAAAATGAACAATTATGACAATATTCTGTCATACAAGTTATGTGAATGCAGGATGTCTTGAAAAAATAAAGGAAAATATTATCTCTATTTGATATTTGATACCCAAATCACAGAAAGTAAAACAGCAGACAAGGAGGGACCACTATACTAAAAATTAATATCTTAAAGCAATATAGATGTATTCTCTCAGTTTCCAGGTCATAAGCCAGAAATCAAGGGAAATGATCCTGTTTTTCCCCTTTCTTTCAGCTTTTGGTGGGGCCAGGTGTTCCTGGACTATGGCCTGCATAACTAGGACCTTTGCTACCATCTCGGGAGATGGCATGTGTCTGTCTACTCGTGACCTTCTACCATGTGTACTGTGCTTTTCCTACAAATATATGAGCCTTATCAGTTTAGGGCCCCCTGTAATGACTTCATCTTAATTTAGTTACACCTGCAAAGTCTTTATTTCCAAACAAGGTTGGATTTATAGTTACTTGGAGTAAGCATCATTAAAAGAAAAATCTCAGAAAAAAATTGAGGCATCTTTTCTGTTGCTTTGCATTGTTTTGTTTTGTGTTTTGTGGGTCTTTTTTTTTATTGCTTTGTTTTTTGAGACAGAGTCTCACTATCGAATTCACGCTGGCCTCCAACTCACAGTAATCCTCCTACCTTCCATCCTGGGTTCTGGCATTACACCCACCACATCCAGCTAAGGGTTTATTGGAGCAAACAATAATTCAATTGGGAAACTTGAAACAAAAAAGGAGGTTAGTGTGCCACTGACAATGCATCAGAGGCAACACACAAGTAAAGTGAGGCAATTATTGAGTGGTTACAGTTATAAAATTGCATTTTTTATTTACCTTCTTGGCAAGTCCCCAGTCCCACAAGTATATATTAGTTGACCTTTTGACTGGCTAAGATTGAGTTTTTCTTTTCTTTAATATAAGCATTTATAGAAACCCAGGTTAAGTTTTGCCTCTGTTTGCAGTTAATGCAAAGCTAAGGTTATTTTTCAGGTCTAGCTGATTTTGTTTGCCCAGAAATTTTTCGGGCCTGGTCTCCATTTCAGTTTTGATTTTACATTCTTCACCATGCCCTTCCGGTGGCACAGTCCAACCCAAAACATCACCATAGGAACAGGCTGTTTTATTGATGAGGAGTCCTTGTGGTAAGAATCGTCTTTCTTTCACCAAGCCACAGTCTGATACCTAGTGACATGTAGACCTAAGACATGCCACTACAAATTTGACCCTGGCTCCTGTTGAATAGTCCTACAGATACGCAAAATTTACCATCATATTTAATGAAAAATAATGAAGCAGCCACAATTGAGAATCTCTTAAGTCATATGGCCATTTCATTCCACTGATTCATAGACGGCACCTCAGAAATGCACGGAGTAAGCTATCTTATGGGAGTTGTAAGTTGTGAATACCTCTTTCTGACTCTCATCCGCTGTTTCAGAAGATGTCGTCTCCTTCTGGTGACTCACACAGTATCAGAGCATCTGCGTTGACCTTTGTCAGCCCAGCCCAACCTACCCCAGACACAGGCTTTCCTGTCATAACAGTGCATTCTCTCCTACAGGTGCATAGCAGATTAGGAAACAAATGGTAAGCATTTACAGTTTTTAGCACACATGATTGAATATGGTGGCCAAAACAGGTGGCTCCTCCCAAGTGCTCTGCTTATGTTGAGTGACAAAGCATGAGAAGCTAACACATTCACCAGGCAAACCATGGAGTCAAAACCAACACAGATAATAAGAGGCAGAAAACACTGAAAAGAGGAACTCAAGGTGTTAAATGTTAGCATTCCAGTAATTTCCCATTTGAACCTGCTTTTACAAAGAGAATATGCATGAATTGGAAATACATATGCATTGCAAATTTTTTTAAGTTTCAAAAAATAGACCTAACTACTTTCTCTTCACCTATCCTCTGCTATTTATATGATCCCTCTTTATTTATAAACAAATCTCCAATATTCTTTTTCCTAATTAATGTTATTGGTACATTTTAGGCATACATAATGATCACATTCATCGTAGAGAATTTCTACGTGTACGTGACCTATCTTACTTCTTCCCCCACCCCAATCCCTTCTCTCCCTTCAACCACTCTTCCCCTCCTTATTTACAAAAGCTTGGTTTGCATTTTTTCCTCCTATTCTCTTTGTTCCCTTTCCCCTGATTTCTTTCTCCCTCATCCTCCTTTGCCACCCTTCCCATCTGAGCAGTTTCTTCCTGCTTCACAATATCTGTATACATTTTGGTCCTCCAATATTATGAGGAGCATATTTTTTATAATTAGGTCAGAACAAGATGAGAAACAAAAAATATCCAGTGATCAAATATGCTGTGTATAACACTAGTATGTGTTGTGAGCAAATACATAAAAACTAACAATCATTAATTTCATCTGCTTCCTACTGGTCTGGTTATCAGTACCTATACTATCATATTCTTCTGGCTAGGCATCCATTCAGAATCAGTCTTCAAGAGTTCACTTTACAACAATAAGGTATCCAATGAAGACTCAAAAAGATTTGAATCCGTAGGCAAAATAAAGCAAAGCGTTAGTTATTTAGAAACTGAGGATAGTTATTCAATCTTCTCTTATAAACCCATGGAATATCATTGAAATGTTACATGTAAATTGGCCAGAGTTCCATAGTGGCTGCTGGAGAGCTAGAAACAGGTATTTAGGTATGTATAAGCACAATGTTAGTCTCTTCTGGAACTCATACCAGCTGTCTAGGTTTAGGTTATAGTATTCAGGAAAATGCAGGGATTATATCTGGACTGTCCAAGGATCTACCTCAACAGGAAATAGGATATTTTTGACCTCAGAGTTGTATGTGGATTCCATAAATTAGGATGAATCCTGGCTGAACTATTTGGACAATTTTCTGCAGATCACTCCACATTTAGATAACCTTTATCCATAGGACAAACTTGTAATTAGCTCTTTACACCCATGTGTTGTGCCATGTTATGGAGTTGCACATAACTTCTTTGTTTTGGCTCTTGACTGCATGAAAAGTACCCCTAAGACTTGACGTCTTAAAGCAACAGTGCTTTCATTAGATATCATGATGTTATGGGTCAGAAGTTTGGACAAGGATTCAGTAGGTGATTCTCCTGCTCCATGTGGCATTAACTGGGATCACTTGCTGGTGCACAAATGGCAACTGAAGCTACCTGGGGCACTCAGAATGGCTTCTTCCCTCAGGTGCCTGGGAAGAAATAGCTGGGGTTTATATTCACCTAGCCACCTTTCCTTCTCCATATAATTTCATGGCCTCTATACATGGTCTTTTTAGCAGAGTAATTCATATTTCTTACCTGGCTACTCAGATTCCAAGCACGCATATACTACCATATTAGAGAATTATAGTGTGTTCCCAAGAATATTATTTCTATGATACAGAAAAAATAAGACAGTAACAGGCAAAATGAAGATGTAGTTAGAGATCAGCATTTGCTTTTAGAATAAAGACTCGAAAACATATTCTAATCAAAAATTATTTAATAATATCAGGCCCCTCCAGTCTGTGTACGATGGGATCTGTAAAGGTCGTCTTCAGATGCAGCCACGCAGCCATGCTTCATGTCTTCAATGGTACTTGACAGTCTATAGTAACACCAGAAAGGACAATTTATCCTCAGTTCTAGACTTTTCTCGTTCCAGCTTTTTCTCAGATCTGGACTTTTCTCTCAGTCTTTAGGGCCTTGGTATCATTGCTTGTGTAATTTTGCAACTGCAGTACAATCACTTCATGAAAACTCACCAAATATTTATTGAACACCTTTGACATCAATGTACTCAACACCCAAACAGTCTGACCTCAGCCTCCTTCTGCAGTATCACGTGTGTCATTTCCTCTATTAACCGCTTCCACCCCACTGTAGTAGTTCACTGAACTCGGTCATGTGCTGTCACTCTTTCACAAAATTCCTCTGCTGTTTTGAGGAAGCTCCAGCTGTTCCTTCCCCCGTGAGCTTAAATCCATCTCTGGATGGTCTTCTCACACTACCCACCATGACGGACCAGTGCTATTCCCTGGTGCGTGTTGTATTGGATTTCTTCTTGGTCTCCTCATGCTTCTTATTTATCTTGTGAATGTGTTTGTTTACAAGTTTTCTCTCACTTCATAAAGAGCTGTGTCTTTCTTAATGGCTTGCATCCCAGAGTGTAGAACAAAGCAGCATACCCTAAATGTGGGGAAAGACTGTTGTTGAAGATTATAATTTGCAATCCAGTGACAGGTGAAATTAGACAGAGTATCACTACTCCTTAAGACAGTCATGAACAAAGTGACCTTGGAGTTTGCAAGAGGAATTGAAAGAAATTCCAACCTGTTCATTAGACAGACAGAAGGACTCATGCTGGAGGAACCTTCCTGATGTTGTAAAAAGTCTGAATTTCATTCTCAGTGTGCTGGAATGAGCTGCACCATGAGCAGTGCAGGAAAAGAGCCTGCTGTATAAAGTTCACTCTGGGTGCTATGTGTGAAGCAGATTAAGAGTAAGATACACCCAAAAATTTCTGAAAGCATCAAGAAAAGGATCATTGGTGGAAATAGGTAGAGATTTAAGATGGACTTAGGGATAAGGCACTTACCAAAGATTAGTGAATTAGATGCAGGAGGATGAAAACAAGGGGGGTTGTAGGAAGAACTCAGCTCTGCATGGAGCACTGGTGGCTAAAGATGAGCTAGATGGGAAAAAAAGAATCTGCTTGCAAGTGTCTTGGTTACTTTACTCTTGTTGCTGAGACAAAATACCCAACACCCAAAATGAAGAAAGGAAGATTTATTTGGCTTACAGTTTGTGGAGGCTTCAGTCCATATTTGGCTGGTTCTGATGCAGAGTCAGAGGGCTACAGTTCAGGGCAGCAGAGCACAGCACACACAACCACAGCAAAAGGGAGGAATGGCTCCAAGCAGCCTCCTTTTCTCCCTTACCTTGTAAACAGGCTACCCCCACCGAGAGGGCGTGTAGCTCTCACACAGTCTCCATGCCCTCCTCTTCCACGGGCTCAGGATGTATACAAAGTAAGCACTCTGGCTTCCTGCTGAATCACTCAGTTAAACCTCCAGATTCCCCAAGTTGACACAATGTATCAACCATAACAGCAAGAGACCTCAGAACAGAAATACCTGTAAATAAGGGGAAAAATTGCCACCTGAAGGATAGACACTGTAAAGGAAAAGCTTGCATTGTGCTTTATGACCCTTTCCTGCCTCTGTCATCATTTCAGGTTGCTAGCTCTATGACCAAGCTCATCCATTCCACTGCAGGTTCTTAGCCCTGGAGGGTGCCTCTGATATGATCTGCAGTGCATTTAATTAGCCAGTTGACTAGTTCATGTCATCTCTCTGTACATAAAGACCCATTGGCTCACTGGTTGTTTCTCCCACTTCTGTAGCACACTGGAGAGGTTTCCACTGGTTACTAAGTATTCTGATTTATTTAATAGATTGCCAGGTTTGTCTATAAAAGCCAGATACAGTGTAGTGAGAAATGCAGCATTTTCATACGTGATTTATGTCCAGGACATTGTGGATTGAAATAATCAGATCTTCCTCTATCATTGTGACTCATCTCAGTAATGTTTTCTTTACTGTGATGTGAATTTTTCTGGAAAAGCTCACTTCCTCCTTGGTGGTTCAATGGATGCTGTGCTAATGATTCCCGCAACATCAAAGGACACTCTTCATAGTGCTCTTTCTCTTTTCCTGTTTAAGGAGGGTAAGCACAGCCTCCCTTGTGCAAGACCCTTTCTAAATCTGACTGTGACCTTGCAAACACACCAATACTTCTCCCCTGCAACCAAGGACTAGAGCTATTGTTGCATCCCTAAAGGCAAAGAGTGATGAGGTCCCATCTAGAATTGTTTGCAGCATCTCACTGCTCCTTTTACAAACATGACTTCTTTTTCTAACCTTTCTACAAAAACCACCATCAGTTAAACCTCATAGGTTTGAGCTTTACTGATTTAAAAATCTACAGTCATTTAGGTACAGGCCAAGAATAATTTGGCAATTTAGAATCTCAAGGGAAATTTTAACCAGGTCACTCAGTCAATATTGAAATGGAGCTTTGTAGGGAAGGTTACATTTTTCCATAGCATATGTTGACTGTGTATACTTTATTTTAGGCATTGTGCTAAGCGTTCAGAATACAGAAAAGGATGAGAAAACGTCCCAGTCTTAAAGGACTTCACCCTAATGAAGGCATACAAACTAGGTTAGCAGATAGTACTGAAATAGAGTAAGGTGCTTTAAAAGGTGCGGGTGATCAAGTCCATAAGTTGTGAAGACTAAGGAAGAGTCACTCTTGAACTGTGTTTAAGGCTGTTATGACGGCAGCCATCACCGGTAGCCTCTGACTGTAAGTTTCCTGTTTGTTAACATTCTAATTCAAAAGCTTTCAGTAACTGTTACACACTGAACTTATACTCCATGCATTAGTAAATGGCATTAGTGTCTCATATATATTGGAATTTAAAAAAAAAACATGTTGTAGGGGGAAAAAATCCTTATAGGTAAAGTATGAAAACTCTGCCCCCAGGTAACAGGGAGGTCTTTAAGGGCTTTATTTTTTAAATTTATTTTGAAAAGTAAGAGGAGAAAAGCATATTAACAAACAGACATTCATTTACAAAATAGCATAAGAACAATACAAACAATACTGAATTACAGACAAAGTGGTAGGAAATTAACAATGGTTGTATTGAATATTGATATCTTCAAAGTGGTTTCTCAGGAACACAAATAGAGATATACAAAATTCATCAAATATTAACTGATCCTTTCAGTAAAGCAATATAAGTCAGTAGTACAACTATGTTGGCTATCCTGTGTATATATATGCACATAGTTTCCCCTTCTCTCTTTACTCTTTTCCCTCATCCCAGCTGCTCTTACTTTTTAGCAGTTTCCATTCATTTCACAATGTCTATCATACCTCTTAATTTTTATCCACTCTTTCAGGTTCTTATACTGGTGCTTTAAATCAAGAAGTCCCACAACCAGAGTTGCATTTTAGAAAATTCACTGGGAAGATGTGCCCTGGCAAAACAGAGACTGAGTCCTGGCAACCTATGCTGTCTCTAAACCCAGGAAAATCCTGTTTACCTTTCCTAGAACTTCTGAACCAGGTGTAGGAGGGATTTTGGTGGAAGGAAATAAAGAAGGGACACTGTGAGATTTCCAGAGAGACACAAGAGATTCTGATCTCATTTGCCAATAATTGCAGATGCCAAGAAAGAAGCCACAGCAGATCTCAGCCAAGTACCAGATGATGGAAGGAGAGTTCCCACATGTATACCTACTTGTGCTGACTTCCGGCAAGGCAGAAGAGGTGGTGGGGTTGTGCAAACACAACCGCGCCCCGGGAGAGGTGGCATGAGAAAGTGGTACGGCCAGTTGAGTTGTAATGAAAAAACTCAGTCTCCCCTCTATTTCTGGAATTTCCTCATTTTTAATTACTCCTTAACGTCATAGTTTACAAAAGTGCAGAACAGATGTGTGTAGTTATCATTGAAGCTGGATTCATAGCCTTAGGATAAAGGTAGAGATCTATATGTTAACTGCGTGTTAACTGCGTGTCAGACTATAGTGGTGGATATTTATCCCTGGAAAGTAATGCAATTTATTATTTTAAAAATATATTCAGTGAACTCATCCTTCTAATCACTACTACCAAACCTCTCTGATATTATTTTAAAGTACTTTGATTTAGGTTTCATTGCTCTTCTATCAAATCTTCGTTACTCATTATTCCATTCCACTGTTCCAACATCTAACTTCTTACCCAGGTTCCCCATTGCTCTTTCTATTTCACTGCTTTATTGACTACCTTTTAATTAAGATTTAAAACATTGCCCCAAATGGCCTAAGAGTAAAATTTAAGGGAATGAAAAGTTGTGAAAGGTCCAGGAAGGTAACAGTGCAGTCAGATTTATTTTTCAATTTTTATTAGGGATTTATTAAGGCACCACACAAAGGGCTAGAGATATAAGCAAGATATAATACTTGTAGTCAAGGAATTCAGATGCACCAACATGATTAAAAGGGATGTGCCAAGGGCTGTGATCCACACTCCCTAGTTTTCAGGATGCAGCATCGAGAGGCGTTTAATCCTAAATCTGAATCTGTGGTTAAACCATCATCAGTATAGCTCTATTGCTCTGGGAGGATAAAAAACTCAAAAAGTGTAACTGAGTCATGCAATAAGATACCTATGAAGACAATTATTAAAATAATGGACTTTTGGGGCTGGAGGTACAGCTCAGTGGGCTAAGTGCTTGCCGCCGAGCACTAGGGCCCTGAGTTCGATCCCCGGTCCCGGAAAAAAAAAAAAAAGAAAAAGAAAAAAAAAAAATAAAATAATGGACTTTTTCAAAGACAGGGACAGGTAGAACAGTCTGCCTCTCTAAAGAGATGTACTCTGAGTTGGCTTCTATGGTTCTGGGGACTGGCAAGCTGGAAATGCTCAGAACAACCCGACAGGCTGGAATTCCCAGGGCAGGAATTGATGCTGAGCCTTTTCTTATTTTAAAAATAAAAGAATAAAAACAAATTAACAAACAGACATCCATTTACAAAATAGCACAAGAACAATACAAGCAACACTGAATTACAAACCAGGTGACAGGAAACTAACAATGATTGCTGTATTACATATTGATAACTTCAAAGTGGCTATTCAGGAAAACAAATATAGACATGCAGGATTGATCAAATAATCAATAACTTCCTTTGAATAAAGCAATAAAAGTCAGTAGTACAACTATGTTAGCTATCCTGGATATACATATATACATAATTTTCCCCTTCTTTCTTTTCTCTTTACCCTCATCTCAGTTGCTCTTTACTTTTGAGCAGTTTACTTTCATTTCACCATATTGATCATACCTCCTAATTTTTATTCACTCTTTCAGGTTCTTACACTAGTGAGACAATATGTTGCTTACACATGCAGGTCTGATTTATTTCACTTATGAGTATGGCCTCTAGTTGTGACCATCTACCTATAAAAGCTTTGAGTTTATCTTTCTATATAGCCAAATAATATTCCATTATGTAAAAATGGCACAATTTTTTTAACCACTCCTCAGTTGATGGACATTTGGGTTGATTCCATGATTTAGCTATTACAAATTGTGCTGTGATAAACATAGGTGCACATATATCTCTGTGATATGATGTTTTCAGCTCTTCTGGGAAAATACCCAGAAGGGGAATAGCTGCAGTGAATGAGACCTCTACACCTAGTTTGCCAAGGAATCTCCAAACTGATTTCCACAGTGGTTGCCCCAGTCTGCATTCCAACTAACAGTAGAGAAGAGTTTCTATTTCTCCACAGCCTCACCAGCATTTGTTATTGGTTAATGTTTTAATGATAGCCATTCTTACTGGGGTAAAAGGCAATCTCAATGTTGTTTTAACTTGCATTTCTCAAATGACTAATGATGTTGAACATTTTCTCATGTATTTATTTTCCATTTGTATTTCTTTATCTGAGAAATGTGTATTCATCTCAGATGTGCACTTTAGGACTGTTTCTTTGAATTTTGGAGGCTTGATGTTTTTTAATTCTTTATATGATCTAGAGAGAAGACCCTTCTCCAAGGAACAGTCAGCTAAAACTTTTTCCCAATTTGTGGATTTTCTTTTTACTCTGCTGGTAATTTCTTTAGATGCGCAAAAACTTTGAGTAAGATGAGATCCTAGTTGTTAATTCTTTGAAGTATTTCACATGCGTTTTGGTTTTTGTTCATGAACTCTCTGCCTACCCCTGTCTGCAAGATTTTCACCTACTTTCTCTTCCAATAGATTTAGTGTTTCTGTTTTAATATTGAGATCTGTGATCCATTTTGACTTGAGTTTGGTGCATCATAATAGGCTTGCATCTATTTTCAGTGTTCGGCAAGTGGCAAGCCAATTTTTCCAGCACCATTCATTAAAGAGGCTATCTTTCTTATAGTGAGTTTGTTTGGCCCTTTTTTCAAAGATTAGGTGGCTGACTCTGTTTGTGGTTGTGGTTGTTTCTTCCACTCTGTTCCATTGATCCTCAGGTCTGTTTTTGAGCCAGTACCATGTTGATTTTATTATAGTAGCTTTGTAGTATAATTTCAGGTCAGGGATTGTGATTCCACCTGACTTGTCTTTGTTACCCAGGATTGCTTTTGCTATTGTGGGTCTCTTCTGGTTCCATAAGAATTTTAGGAATGTTTTCTGTAGATATGTGAAATATGCCAATGGTATTTTAACAGGAATTGCATTGAATCTGTACAACAATTTTGGTAGTATGGCTATTTTCACAATGTTGGTTCTTTCTATCCATGAGCAAGGAATATTTTTCCATTTACTGAAATCCTCTTTGACCTCTTTTGTAAGAGTACTATAGTTTTCATTGAATACATCTTTTACTTCTTTTGTTGGATTGATTCCTAAATATTTCAATTTCTTGGATGCTATTGTGAAAGGTATGGTTTCCTTAATTTCTTTCCCAGGTTGTTTGTTATTTGTATAGGAATGATTCTGAGTGTTGACTGTGTATCCAGCTACACTACTGAATTTGTTGAACAATTCAAGAAGTCTTCTAGTGGAGTTTTGGGGGTCTTCCATGTAAAGTATCATGTCATTTGCAAATAGTGATAATTTCACTTCTTCCTTTCCTATCTTTATTCCTTTTATTTCTCCTTCTTGTCTAATTGCTCTGGGTAATGCTTCCAGAACTATGTTGAACAGGAGTGGTGACAGTGGAAATCCTCGTCTTGTTCCTGATTTTGAAGTGAAAGTTTTAGTTTCTGTCCATTTAGTATGATGTTGGCTATTGGTGTGTCATAGATGGCTTTGATCAAATTGAGTTAAAGACAATTTATTCCTATTTTCTGTAGGGTTTTTTATCATGAAATTGTGTTGCACTTTTTCAAAAGCTTTTTCTGTATCTACTGAGATAATCATGTGGTTTTTGTCTTTTGCTCTCTATTGATATGGTGTATAACATTTTTTGACTTACAAATATTGAATCACCCCTGCATTCCTGGAATGAATCCAACTTGGTCAGGGTGATTTTCTTGATGATTTGCTTCATTCTATTTGCTAGTATTTTATTAAGTATCTTTGCATCTATGTTCATTAGGGAGATTGGTCTATAGTTCTCTTTATTGGTTGGGTCTTTCTCTGGTTTTGGTATCAGTGTAATACTTGCCTCCAGAAATGAGTTAAGGAGAATTGCTTCTTTTTCAATTTCATTGAAAAGTTTCACAGTTTTGGCATCAAATCTTCTCTGAATTTTTTGTAGAATTCTGCTGTTAATCCATCTGGGCCAGGGCTTTTCTTTGTAAGGTTTTAATCACATTTTCAATCTCATTAATTGATATTGAGTTTAGGATTTTTATATATTCTTGACTCAAGTTTGATAATTTGTAAATATCTAGGAACCTGTCCATTTCTTCTGAGTTTTCTATCCTATTGGAGTAGTTATTAATGATCAAAGTAGTTATTTATGATCTTTTGCATTTCTGTAGGATCTGTAGTGATTTCATCCTTTTTATTCCTTATTACATGAATTTGAGTTTTTTCCTTTCTTTTTTTTTTTTTGATAAGGTTGGCTAGGGGTTTATCAATTTGATGTATTCTTTCAAAGAGCCAAATCTTTGATTCATTTATTTTGTAGTGTTTTCTTCATCTCAATTGCATTAATTTCTGCCCTGATCTTTATAATCTCCTCCCTTCTTTGGGCTTGACTGCTTCTTTTTCTAAAGGTTTGAGGTGCAGCATTAGGCTATTTATTTATTCTCTTTCTGTTTTCCTTATATGTGTGTTCACCATTATAAATTTACCTCTGAGGACTGCTTTCATTGCATCTCACAAATTCTGGTAAGTTGTATTTACATTTTCATTTGTTTGTAGGTATTTTTTAATTTCTTGTGTGATCCATTGGTTGTTCAAGAGGTTGTTGTTTAATTTTTAAATGTTTATGGAGTTTTGGGAGTTCCCTGTGTCATTAATTTCCAATTTCAGTGCACCGTTGTCAGATAATATGCTTGGGATGATTTCAATCCTTTTGCATTTAGGTAGGTATGCTGTATGGGTAGAATGTGGTCTATTTTGGAGAAAGTCCCATGTGCATCTGAGAAAAATGTGTATTCTGATGTTGTGGGGTAGAACACTCTATACATCTATGAAGTCCATTTGTTCGCAGATTTGGTTCAGATCTGTTATTTCTTTGCTGATTTTTCATCTAGTTGACCTATCTCTTTGTGTCAAAGGGGTATTGAGGTCTTATATTACCATAGTCTTATTAATTGTTTTTTCATGCCTGTTAAGTTTTTTCTTATATAGTTTGGTGCTCGCATATTTGCTACATACATGTTTATGTTTGTCATCTCTTCCTCTTGCAATTTTCCCCTAACAAGTATATAGTCACCTTCTTTATCTCTTTTGATTGTTTTTGGTTTCAAGTTTACACTGTCTGCAAACATAATAGCTACCCCTCTTTTTTTCTGGGAACCTGTTGTATGGAGAATTGTTTTCCATCCTTTTACTTTCAGTCTATGGATTTCCTTTTGAGTAAAATGTGTTTCCTGTAAATAGCATATTGTGGGATTTTGTTTCTTGATCCACTCTGCCAGTCTGTTTCTTTTGACTGGTGAATTGAGGCCATTTACATTTATGGTTATAACTGATATGTGTTGGCTTATCTTTGTCATGCTATTTACCTGCTGTTGGTTTCCTACTTTTGCTATGTTTAGTTGCTTGCTCTGCTTGAGAATTCCTTTCTGTTGTTGTTCTTGAAATTGTGGTCTCTTTTTTCCCTGCCTAGAATATCTTTTAGTATTCTTTGTAAGGATTATTTCACACTCATGAAGTTCTGTGGTTGCTCTTCGTTGTGGAAATATTTTATTTCTCCATTTAATTTGAAGGATAGTTTTGCAGGCTACATCACTTTTGGTTTGAAACTGTTTTGTCTCAGGACCTATAATACTTCAATCCAAGCACTTCTTGATTTGATGGTTTGTGTTGAGAAGTCTGCTGTGATTCTGATGGGCTTCCCTTTATAGGTGATCTGTTTCTTTTCTCTAGCAGCTTTTAATATTCTGTTCTTTTGCTAGATATCTAGGATCTGGATTATTATATGTTTCAATGTAGTTTTGCTTTGGTTGTGGGTAATTGATTCTATATGCCTCATTATATGTACATCAAATTCCGTTTCCATGCTTGGGAAATTTTCTGCTATTTCTGCAAATATTCTTTTTATCTCATTTGTGTTGTCTCCTGCTGTTTCACTGACTCCTGTTAATCTTACATTATTTCTCTTTGCCTCCTCTTGCAGCTGTTGAACTGATTTTTCCTGCTTCCTTGTTGATTTTAAGACATCCTTTCTTTTATGATCATTAGCTGCCATGCTGTCTTCAAGATCTGAAATTCTATCTTCAGCTTCATTAAAGCCATTTTGCCAGGTTTCAGTGGAAGTTTTGATTTCCTGGATATCCCTTTGAATCTGTTTTATGCATCCTAGTTCATCCCTATATTGTTCATTTAACGTTTCCATCAGTTTCCTATGCTCACCTATTTTTATACATTTGTCTTCTTTAGATGTGCTGACCAATTCTTTCTTTATTGCTGTCATTTCATTTTTTACCTGAGAGATTATTTCTACTCTGATGTCTTATATGGCCTGATGGAGTTGTTTCTTTACTTCCATTGTAATCATTTCAGCAATTTCTGCTGTTTGTTCACCAAATTCTCCTAGGTTCATGTCTCTTGGACTTGTTCTGAGTTGGGTGGAGTTCGGAGATTGCATTTTAATGCTTCATCTTGTCATATTTGATGCTGGAGGCAGAGTGCTCAGTCTTCCTCTTCTTTGGCAGCTCAGCAGAGGTCGCATTCCTAGTTTTCCTGGTGGTCAGACTTGCCACTCAGTGGCTGCTGAGATGCACTGCTTAATCTGGGGTGTTCCAGCAGTGGGTGAAGTTTATGTAGTTCTCCCAGGTCTCAGACATGAACCACGATGTCATTAGATTTCAGACTGTCTAATCTAGTGACCCTTGACAGTTCAGGGCATGAATATAACCCAGAAGGTGTCTGCACTGGTGTTGTGATCACAGACCACTTGGTCCTGTGTCCCCAGGCAGTTCAGGGCACAGGCAGAGCCCTGATACCAGCTGCAGGGTCAACAGTTTGTGGACCACCTGATTCCGTTTTTCTACAGGCAGCTTAGTGTGTGTGCAGGCACCAGATACGGGCTGCACTAGCGGTGGTCGTGTACTAACATTTTCTGCAGCCTCCAGGAGGTCAGGGTGGATGCATAGCCCAGAGGTGCACGGCACAGAAGTGAAACATGGTTACAGCAGTTTGTGGATAGCCTGCTCTAGTACCTCCTGCAGTGCAGGGCATGTGCAGGAAAGGCCGCAGTGCAAACCCCCGTCTATTTTTGATGCTGCATCTTGAAGTAGAAGCTCATCATCCTCCAGGAGACTTCAGTTTATGTTTAAGGACACTGCATGATCCAGTGAACTGGGTGAAGTTTCCTATATTATCACAGATAATTGTCTCTGTTTAAAATCAACTTATTGCTCTGGAGAAAGCATGAAAAGTATGATGGAACAGTTTTGCTAAAAACATTAGGTATATGGCACATGGATCCAATTTGCCCTCTCAGAGATCCCAGAAGTGGAGATGTTTTGGTCCCTACTGTGGATGGCCTGGACTGCTGGGAGTTGCGTAGTACACTAAGAAGATTTGGAAAATCTTTTACCTTGAGTGATGTGGGCAGCCTCAACTGAAGGGGACAGAAAACAGAAGAGAAGAATAAAATATGACTCTGAGAACAGAGCCATAGATCCAAGGGTCCAGGCTGCTGGCCCCTCCTTGGGCTGAGAAGACAAGGCTGCCCCTTTCGAGGGTCCAGCAGCCAGTGCACTTGCTCAGAACCATCTAGGATCTGATTTATATTTTAATGACAGATGCTGGAAGAGGGAAATTTGGCTCAAGATTTAGGAAGGAGATAACTGACACTGACTTGGCTTTAGATTTTATTCTTAATAGTAGCGAGATTGTTTTTTCTTCCAAAGCATTTAAAGTTCTATACAACTGAATACAATGTAGTTTTCTTTAAAAGTAAACTTTATATATAAAATGTGTATTGTTTATATTACACAGAAAAATAGGAATCAAACATTTAAATGTTAGTGGTTATCACGCTTTAATTTTCTCAGCTTTCTTAGTTTCATTTTCTTGAATAAACCTATTCACCTTATAAGGAGAAAAAATAGTTTATTAGGCAAAATATACTATATTAATCAAGGTGTTTTGTTTTATTTTGTTATGTCAAGTCCTGTGGCACATTCATGTGAAATAACATGACCTCATCCAAATATTTGATATTTAGCTTTATTGCTATACCTCAGTACTTGGTTATAGTACTAGGCACTGAATTTCTCCAAGAGCTGTTTCTCAGTCTACATCCCTCACAAAGTAGCGATCAAGTGAGGTTATTCATAAAGATTATAATTTTCTGTATAAATATCAGGATTGATTATTACAAAAATAATTTTAACAGAATAATTAGTTTCATATACATGTTACATGTGCCTAAATATTTTATAGCCTATAAACCATTACTGATCTTATAAAACATATTTATATTGAATCATAATAACCCAGCACATTTATATGATCCCATAAAAATCCCAAAGAGACTATAAATATTACAATTAAGGGAAATATTATATTATGTGTCTACTACAATTTGAAATGTTAACAAATGGCATATTTAGAGGAAGAATATAGTCAATAAATGTTAACATTGTGAACAACTAATTCTACAAATGGTGACTACATCTACAAAATGCCTCAAAACAACCCCGAAGTTAGTGCTTGAATGACTAAGTACTAAAACCTAACCAAGATAACACATAAAACTGACCATCACAGCTAGTACAAGCCAATCATCAAATTCCGGGTGCCAAAAGATTGAAATATCGAATGGATTTAAGGATAAAATACAAAACCATATATATGCATACTTCTAATCTCAACCTCCCATCTCCTTTCCCCTTTCCTGCAAGTGTTTCTTCTCATCTTTCATTGAAATACTACGTAAAGTGACAGGGAGGTAGAAGAATCTGTCATCGCCACTACTTATTCGATTCCTCTTTTCTGTTACCTTGCTTTTTAAATACCAACTTTTAGCAGTCAAGACTCAGGTTCTTGTTGTGTCTCCCAAGCCATGACATTTCAGTAGTGCTTATGTGTGCCTATCACATGAAGCTCTCCCATTGAAAACTTGTCTGGAAGTGAAAGAACACATGGCTGAAAGCAGACAGTGCCACTTACAACTCAACAATGAAAGGGCTGTTCCAATCTATCAGACTGGAGAAAAATACCATGTTCACTTTGCTAACTTACATAAAATGAGATTGCCTTCTGGCCCTGTTTCATTTTACCTGGGAAAAATGACCATACCACAGTTAGCAGTACCTTACCATGAGGCTTTTTAAATATTTTCTTCTAACCTGTGTAGAATTTGTTAAAATAGCCTTTTTTAAAATATAGTTTTCTAATACAAAATTAAGTCTTAAGATTTCTTTGACATTAGGCTCCTTAAATGTTCATAGATAACTATGGTGTGTGAATGTACATGTGTGTTTATGTGCATGATGTTTCTATATGTCTTAGTGTGTGTGTGTGACTATGTGTGGGTATGTGTGTTGATTTTTTTTGCAGATGCATGTCACTGACTTTCCAGATCACTGTCATCAAGATAAAATGAGAATTGCCATATTTAACCTTAGCAATAAAACTACTGCCAAGCATTGCAGTCTAGCTTTTTGGCTCTTACTGCTAAGATTTTTGTCTTCACATTCATGTTTCCTGTTAGTTCCTGTATCAATTTAGAAAAATGTAAAGGGTAGATATTAAAAGATAGCTGGAAGGTAAATGAATTTGCCACTCTCAGCAGAAAGGATATCCACTGTTTAGCTTTTCTTCTTCTAAGCAATCATTTGTTTTCCAACTTACAAAATGAATGTTGAAACAGAGCCACACTATGCCACAAAATATTAATAGGTAGAATTAATACACTGATAGATGTTGGATACTGTCATTCTTCATTCTTTTTTGGCCATTCTTCTTTTCATCTGCTATGACAGTTCGGTAATGGAACATCAAAAATATGACTCTAGAGCAAGCCAAACTACTAATCATTAATACAGCATTGTGTGTCATCCAGCAGATATGAATTCCTGTTCTGGCAGCAAGGATCATATTCTGTAAAATTTTTACCCAGAGAAATGTTTTCCAAAATTTATTTACAATCAAAACGTTTCGTGGGATACTGAGTTTGATCATGCTGCGGGTTTTGTTGTTGTTGTTGTTCTTTTGAACAAGTTGGTGTTCAATTTTAACTACAGGATACAGCACAGAATTGTGAAAGCAATCCAATTATACAAGCCCTATATAAGCAGCCAAAATGAGGCTTTGGACCACCTTTCAATATTTGTTGTATAATTCTTCAGCTATAAAGGGATCTGTAAGCTAACTCTAGGTTATATAACAATGCTCACTTTAGGATTATTGGTTTACACTAATTCCCTCAGTGAAATATTAATGGGCAGCTTTATGGATTCCATCATTAACAACACTATAAACAATTCTGTCAAGAAGACTGGCTTTTCTTCCCATCTGATGCTTTGCAATAGTTGTCACTCTGAAAGAACATTCATAAATGCTTTTAAGGTAACCAAGAGGGGGAAGGCAGCTACCTATAAAAATACTTGTACAGATTTTATCTATTTATTTCTCACAGAATATTCCACTTACTCCTTTTATCAAGCAAAAGCCTACACTCCCAGCTTATTGCAAAGCCCCATTTTGAAAAATGCAGATCATTCTTCCCAACTTTGTGAAGTCAAAAAGACAAAAAAAAAAAAAAAACCCAAATTTACTTCTTTCATGAGTATAGCAGGATATACTTTTGGTGCACTATGAAAAGTCATGACCTTCCTTCTTGGGGAGGGGCTGCTAAGGGTGGATCACAAGGCTTCACACAGGCCAGGCAAGCACCCTGCCACTGATCCATGTCCTGCCACTCCTAAGTGATTTTGCCTTCCTTTTTAATGGTAAGGAATCCAAGTAATTTAATCTATTTATGTAATCTATGTGATGTAATTAATTTAATTAATGGTAGGGAATCTCTGCAATTTGCATAGTGTATGTTATGGGAAGAATTTCATATATAAATATATATATGCCTTCATGCTGAACTACACCTCCAGCCCTTTTTACTTTTTTGTTGTTTTATATTAATGTCTTGAGACAGTGTCTTACTTAGTTGCCCAGGTTGGGCTCCAACTTGTAGTCCTCCTGCCTCAGCCTCCAGAGTACTGAGATTGCTGGCATATGCTGGTGTACCCAACTAGACTCCTCTTTGCTGTTATTAATAAGGGAGAAAATCAGATTGTTCAGTTTTTTTCTTTCATTTAGAATATTCACCATTCCTTGTGATAATTATGGACTTTAGCTAAGCTTATCTATTAGCAAGTTTTTGAGACACCTGTGAACACTAAACAAATCTACATTGTAGCAAAACATTCTCATTTATTCAGAGCATACTTAATTCACTGTCAAGTTAATTAATATATATTAATTATATTAATCATATAGAATTAATATATAGTAATACATATTAATCATATAGAAAGGGATTAATATCTATTAATCATATGGAATTATAGAAAAGAATTTTACTGCAATCATGGCAAATGTGCTATACTGTAGAACCTAAAAATATATCATGTAAACCTTTCATAGACCTTTGAAGGTTTAAGGGTAAAACACAGACAAGACCTGGTGAAGTCATCTCTTCACAGTACAGTGAACACAGTAGCAGTCTGTTCATGTTTGTGAAAATCACTACATTAGCCCTTCACTAGAAAAAATATAACTACAGTCTATAATGTTATCACAGTCTCACTGGTAATTATAAACAAATCAATATACAATTTAGATCAAGTGATAAAGGAATATAGATAGCATGATCAATTTGTGTTCTTGTCATTGATTCATTCTTTATCAACCATCAATTGGTAAACTTTGGATTTCATTTTTCTTGTCCAAGTTAAGAAATTAATTTTCAATATGATTCCATCCTTTCTTAAATTAGGATTCATACTCTTCACTGCTTCTTATAGTGATAAGGACCCTGTGGCAGTTGTACATATGTAGGACCTTGTGATAACAAATAAGTGAAATATTATTTATACTTGATTATATCATTAACGTTTCTTCTTATTCATCATGTGAAAATTGCATATAGAGGCAAAAAAATCTTTCCTCCTTTTTAGCAGCATATCCCAATGCTCAGAATACAAATTCAGGCACACAGAAGATATATGAA
Organism: Dinomys branickii; assembly: GCA_004027595.1. Lineage (NCBI taxonomy): Eukaryota > Metazoa > Chordata > Mammalia > Rodentia > Dinomyidae > Dinomys > Dinomys branickii. The sequence continues at coordinate 34,993 of PVLD010007204.1, read as the reverse complement.
AAGAGTGTGTTGAATAAATGACTTTAAAACGAATGCATCTGTGATTGCGGTAGAGGATCTCTTCACCTCTCTGCTTGGCAGCACTGGGCTCCTCACAAGAGTCTCTGCATCTGGACTTGTCTCACTCTAATTCACTGTCCACCTTGCAGGCTCTTTCAACTTCTTAATATGATGAAGACTCCCTCCCATGCCTTTGCCATTATATTGTTAAGAAAACCAGGCTCAGAGAAGAAGGTACAGGGCTTGTGCAGAGTGCTGAGGTGGTTAAACCCCAGAGCCAAGCGTCCCTTTCTGTGTTTCTGACTCTGAGCCTTTCAGTAGTGAGGGCACCTCTGTTGCTGTCCAGCTGCTTCCTGCTTTGTCTCACTTGTCCTGACAGAGGGCGTTGCCCTGCTTTCTTCACTCCTTTGCTCTTCGCGGTTTTTCTCATGGGGTAAGTTCAGCCACAGAAGGATGTGGCAACAGATTCTTTTCAACAGTAGACAGACTCAACAGGATTGTAACAGCAAAGTACAGTAGCGTTCCTATAACCACATATAGGTAGAAGTCAGTGAAACAGTGTACTTAATCCTGCAAAAAAATATTTTTGTGGCACCATTTTGAAACCATTATAGACCTCAGTTTCTTCCACAGGTTCTATGAATGTCATATAGCCCTCTCCCACTAAATCAGGAAAAGCCTAGTCAGAAATAGTGGGCTTAGAGTACTCAGTTAAAATTACTTGGGAAATTTGGGCCTCTGCTACTTCTCTGTTGCCATGTAAGCAAATAATTGCAAGTAAGGGCTAAATAAACATATCAGCTCTGAAGCTGGGGGTGATATCTCTTCCCCTAGGGTCACTTCAACTAAGAAAACTGACGTCTCTCAGGACTACTGTAAGATAACCCTGACTGCACTATAATGACATGATATGTATTGAAAGGATTGGAACCCCAAAAGTTCAAAGTTTTAAATGTACCTCTCATTACTCACAAAGTGTTCATCTTTTTTCCTCATAGGACAAAGCCTAACATGTAGCTAAAAAGTTGATGAAAAGCTGGACATGTAGAAAAGGATTGTCCTATAGTTTTGGCAAAGATCTGACTGTTATAGAACCCAAAGAAACTGTGCTGTGCCACGCCGAGCACTATGAATACTCAGGAGTGCCTGGTGAGGTTGCTTTCATTATAAACAAGTTGACTGCAAAGAAAATCCCATGTAAAACACAATACTTGTTCATTGGATATGAAGAATTAATTACTGTGCAGTGAACTTACTCTTAAACCTAGAAGGGACATTGGATTTTAATGTAGTCAGTAAGGAATTCCAGTTCTATACATGATAGTTATAAAGTAACCTGTTCTTTCTGGGACTATTAATTATCAAATTGCAAGCTGGGGATATAGCTCAGCAGCATAAGCGCTTGTCTGGCAAGCCTGAGGTCATGAACTCGATTCCTGGTACCAAAAACAAAAAAGCAAAAAAAAAAAAAAGCGAAAAAAAAAAACACTCAAATTGGGCCTAATTTTTAAGGAATTAACATTAAATACTACTATTAATAATGAGGATGACAGACACACTGATAATATAAAAATTGCCAAGCCAATTTAGAAATAGTCTATGAGTTTCTAAAAAAACACCCTCTGAGGTTGTTTTAGATAATTTATTGATGCTATGGAGAGTTCTAAATTGAAATACTTGAGAATGTCTGATTTGAAAAAAATCAATCCTTAACCAAGTGCCACTGAATTAAATGTGAATTAAGTTTATGATGGAAAAAGTCTCTAAGCCATAGGAGAATTTTGAAAGCAAAAAATAAAAATATTTAAAGGATCTTCTGCGCTAAGTATGGTGGTGCACACTTGTAATCCTATCACGTAGGAGAGTCGGTGTGCCCTCAAGGCCAGCCTGGATTACAGCATGAGTTCAAGGGCAGCCTGATCTACATAGCCAGACACTGTCTCACAAAAACAACGTAGGAATCTTCTTCAGCTATGCCCAGGTATTGAAATCAGATCAGTAGTTGTGTTGCTAGCATGACCCTCTAAAATGATCTGATAAAACTGGTACCTTACATGTGGGTTCTTCTTCTCCCAAAGACTTATACACCCAGTTTAATCAGGAGAATAATATCAAGCAAACTCAAAGTGAAGCGCACTGTATAAATACCTAACCAATATTCCTCAAAACCTTCAAGGCCATCCAAAACAAGGAAAGAGACTGTCTAAATCCTTGGATTTACAGTGACTCCGTACAGTGGAGGATTTACAGTGACTCCGTATAGTGTGTGATCCTGGATGGGACCCTGGAACCAAACAAAAAGGACATTCAGAAAAAATTAGCAGCACCTAAGTAAAGTTTGGTGCATTAACAGTAATGCATCAGTACTGGCTCACTAGCAATAACAAGTATACTGCAGTGTTAGCTGTCAGCCAGGGAGAAAACCTAGAACAGAGTACAGGAGAACACAGTGTCAAAGGGAACTTTTTTGTAAATTGAAACAATTGCAAAATGAAAAGCTGATTAAAAAGTACACAACTGATACAGTTGAAAAAGGCTCTTCTGATATAATGTTTGCAGGAAGAGGTCTTTTAGTTTATAAATTATTTACATAATTCGTGACAGTTCTCACATCTGCTACTATAAAATTCATTGCAGTTTCTCTGTGGCTTGAGAAAAAAAACGCATTTAATTATCAGTGAAATTCAACTTCAGCTTGTTATGATGAATGATTTGAACCTGTCAGCTTTTTCCCCCTAAAAACAAAAGAACTGAAATGAAAAACAGTCTTATTCCTCTACTCCCTTCTTTCCACCTGCTTCATTTAATTGATGAAGGTTTGAGCTTTTATTAATCTCTTTGAGCTATTCTGTAAGATGCAGAAAAAGCTAATATGATATCATTGTATCTAGCTAATGTGCGTGCTTTGTGAAATTGATACACCCTGCCAAGACATAAATTACTTAAGCTTTGATAAATGTGTTGGAATCAGGGAATGTTCAAACAGATAAAACACAGCAATTCCTCTTTCTTCCCCTTTTTAAAACTCCATTTTGTGCTTGTGATTAAGTGATTTTTTTGCATACTTAGTGGAATAGGATGGGACACAAGACAGCAGCGAGACTGAAATTAGCATGAAGAGCCTCTCCAAGTACACAAGTAACCAGGGGGGTTGCAATCCTCTGTTTGTAGATAACATCTAATGACCTTACTTTAGATGGAGAGGTTTGCCAGCAGTTCGAGAACCACCTATGGTCGTCTCCCAGAATAGTGTACCACAGAAATTGTTCAGGCATGAGGCCGCCTGCCAGATGCTTTGTACCCTCAGCTCCCTTTGATGACTCTTTTAGCAGTTGGAATGGAAGACCTACAAACACATTTTGTTGACAGCGAGCTCACCTGTGCTGCGAGCTGGCTGTGACTCAGATACCAGTGAGACTGGAAACATAAGAAAATATTTGGCTGATGTTCTAGAACTGAGAAGGTTGATTTCTACTTGGTTGTTAATTTATCACATGACATGGGACAAGTTCTCAGTTAAGCACTCACCGGGTAGCTGGGGGCTTGAGAATTCATAGAACACTTTAAAGATACTTCTTGAGTAGGAGGCACAAGTCCCTTCACTGGACCATGAAAGAGGCATCGTCAGTGAATACCTTGCCACAGGATTAGTCTTCGTCTATTCATTTATTGAGCCTTTACAGCCAGCCAGCACAGGGCACATGGATGAGAAACTAGGGCTCAGGTCATGCACTTAAACAAGGAGTGAGTGAGGTCATCAGCAACAGGTGTATAATTTCTCCACCATACCTCTTTCTTCCCAGGTGGGAGTATATGGCTAAAGGGGGACCAGGTTGTGGCTCATCAGGCCCCATCTTCCCTAATTAATTCTTCTGAGGTCAAGTGTAAGCCTTGGGGATTTTATGTCATACAACTATCTATGCTGACCTGGTAGAGGAAATGATGTCTTAGCAGTGTGCTATAAAGTGATGATTTATGACAAGAGGATGTCTGAATGAACTACACAGAAGGGAGAAATAGGTGGGAGAGATTTTTAAAGACACAGAAATATATTTACCCTTTGAATTACACTCTTCTACTGGTATACTATTACCTGATAGTTTGGCAGGGGGGCTAGAGATTGAAAACAGGGCTTTCTCACTGAGCTACATCCCCAATCCTATTTTGTTTTGTTTTGTTTTGTTAATTTTGAGACAACGTCTCACTAAGACACCCAGGCTATTGCTGAACTTGTGACTCTCCTGCCTCAGCCTCCCATAGTGCTAGGATTACAGATGTGCAGCATTACTCCAACTAGTTTTTTAATATTTTAGCATAATTGCTTCTCAGTCTTTGAGCTAAGATCAAGTGGTGATTTTCATTTAGATTTAGAAATCAGCACTTGTGGGAACTGTGCATGTATTTTAAAGTCATAAACAGACAAAGTTATACACAGCTTCTCTCCACTTGGCTAATGTTGTCCAAGCAAGTTAGAAATATGTGATCAGTAAGCAAAAATATTAAGTGTATAAATATGTATACAACAATACCTATATATGAATATATAATGCATATAACTTTTATCTATAAACAACTGCCAATATTTTCACTACAAGAGAGATAAATTATAAACCTGTGCTATTAGATTATATATATATATATATATATATATATATATATACACACACACACACACACACACACCAACATTGAAATTAAGGATCCCTTGAGCAAGTTTGGGCCAGAAGAGTAATATGTTAGAATGGATATTTTAGAAATCAAATTCCATTTCAAACTCTCATCTGGAGAATCTTTTCTGAAGAGTTAAAATGCTTTCATAAAAGCAGCCACATTCAACTTAACTATTTGATAGGCTTAGTTGGTTTTTGTTTTGTTTTTGTATGCTTATATTTCTGAATTGAGTCACACGTTTGGGTAAAGTTCTATTACAACATAATTATTCCCAGGAAAATCTTCAGATCATTAAAAATGTTTCAGTAAAAGTCCATTTAATTATTATTTTTGAATAAACTCAGAAGTATCACAAATCCTAGAAATAAGAGAGGTGTTTTATTAGATATTGGAGTTTATTAGGTGTCCTAAAATGCATCAAACTCAGCTAAGAGTACATACTTATGTTACAGATTTTCAGGAGCAGAAAAGTGAGCAGAAAATCGAGCAGAACACTGAATCAAGAGAAATGATCCAGGCAGGAAGAATAAAAAAGAGCATACTTTCATATTTGTGGTTGAAAAAATATTTTTAAATGTAAAATGTATCTGCAATGAAGTATTAATTAGTAGAATGGAGGATAAGATGAGAATTGAAGGTTTTAGAAATGTGTTAAAATGGGAAAATGTCAGAAAGAATTTATTCCGTGAAAGACAGGAAGGAAAGCAGGAGATGCTCGGAAGCTGTACCCAAACAAGGAGTAGAGACCGGGAAGCAAAGGAGCATTTCTTACACAGCAGATGCTCAGCAAATGGTAGATGTATCTGTCAACATTTCTGAAGCAAGGCAAAGCTCAGGAAATATTGGAAGCAAGTGAAAAATAGGTAAAGGCTCTGGGCAAAAGGAAGGCCCAGAGCAGTAGTTCACTCAGACATTCTCTCGTCTTTGTGATCACGAAGAAGAAATGTTGAGCCGTGATCTGCCGGGGGTTTCCTGTCTGCTCGTTTGGTTTTGGTACCTTCTCAGGAGAGACGGCAGGACGTGCAGCTGGACTCATTTGTACCATTTTTAGGAAACTCAAGTCAAAATGAGGCAGAGTACTGAATTCCACGGGTTATTACCAATTGCTTTGTGCACATCATAATTTAGATTTCAAAATCAGAAAGCTGTAGTTACAGTATCAGTCATGCTTTAAGCCAGAAATCCTGAGTAATGATCCTCTTCTGCTGGTTAATATGTCATCCTTACAACACCAGGAAAAAGAAAGAAGCATCAATTCAGGGCATGAAAGCCCCTAAGAAGAAGAGAGATCATTTTGGATTCTCCTAAAAGTATGAGCATGTAACATATCAACATGACCTTCTGCCAGACTCAGTACCTTTAGAGAAGAGAAAATAATTTCTAAAATCTCCAGAAATTAGGAATAAAATGCTTCATAAAATGAAAGAGAAGGATATACTATCACCATCTCCACCACCCCAGCTGTACGTTTTGAGTCCTTGCATTTTTACTCTGAAGCAATTTTAGGACTAGATGTTAAGTGAACACATCTTCCTGGCCTCCTTTTAGAACTTAAACTTCTATCTCACTTAATCAAATCACACCACATAGGTGAGTCCAATATTTACATGCAAGGCTCTTTTTAAATCAGATTGAAAGTAATAATTCCTGAAATAATCTGAGACCAGCTTTGGAGAGCTTGGCCAAGTTTGCAAAGGCTGGCGAAGCGGCACACAAACATAGCCTTCCTTCTTTGTCACCTCCTGTATCATGCTGACAGCTTTCCAGAGAGTCATTAAAAGAGTGGTTTGTACCATCAGAGATGAGAAACCATCTGCATTTGCACCAGAAACCTCTGTTTTCCAGACTTTATTACTCATCCATAAATATTCACGCCAAGTCAGAGTTTCATCTGTAATGATTTTGCCCCTCAGAATCCATACTGACTTACCTAAATGATTTTGGGAAATCATGAGGATTCTCATACTACAAAAAGAATAAAAAAGAAAATCAGATACAAATGGTCAATGTGGATATGATTTGAATCAAAATACAGTGGAACCCATAAAACACATGGCATAGCTCTTTCTTAGTAATTCTATGTTTTGGATATAATTTTATTATTATTATACTTTTAAAAATCATATAGTATATTATTTCAGTTATACTTTTTTACGTTAATTCCTGTTTCTATAAAGGCAACTCAGTATATCATTATTGTTTGCAACTAAAACTTTAGTAGAATTTTCTAATACTAATCACATGGCATTTTTGTTACAGACTCTAAGGTAGAATTATATCAAAAGCTATAAAATTACGTCTTAAACCTTTAAGTGTAATAAGAGCCTAGTATTTCCAAATATTTTTGAGAGATTTACCAATATCTTTTATTCTAATATTTACAGTGGTCCTTAGAGCTTTTCAGCATTTAAACTGGTCTTTTATCTAAACAGAACATCTCCCAAAATGAATGGTTTTATCACAAGAGGAACCGAAATATCTTGCTTTTCTCAGTCTGGAAGAGAAACTTGTAAAGATCAGCAGAGAGTGAAATCGTATCAGTCCATCATAATGAAATACCCTCTTCTCCACCTCCCCACTTCAAGTTTTGTGCTTACGCTTTTATATTGCAGGAATTGAGTGCTCATCCCACTACACTGTGAAGCCAAGCTCTTTCTGTAAGAATTTATTCAGCAAGAAACTAAATATTGAAAGCTTCCCTGCTGCTTTGCACTCAGTCTGTGTGGAAGCTCAAGCTCTAACCTGAAGTTTCTTTTTCTCTTCTTTTCCCACAGCTATTTTGTGACAGTAAAGAGGTGGTACATGCCACAGAGGGTCTGGATTGGGAAAGCAAAGATGCTCCAGGGACCCTGGTTGGAAACGTGGTACATTCGCGGATCATCAGTCCTCTGCGCCTGTTTGTTAAACAGTCTCCAGTGCCAAAGCCTGGGCCTATGGCCTATGCAGACAGCGTGGAAAATTTTTGGGATTGGCTGGCCAACATCACAGACATTCAGGAACCACTAGCAAGAACTAAACGGCGACCAATTGTAAAAACAGGAAAATTTAAGAAAATGTTTGGATGGGGTGACTTTCATTCCAACATTAAAACTGTCAAACTCAACCTTCTCATTACCGGGAAAATTGTTGACCACGGAAATGGAACGTTCAGTGTTTACTTCCGACACAATTCCACAGGCCTGGGTAACGTCTCTGTGAGCTTGGTACCGCCTTCCAAAGTGGTGGAGTTTGAAGTTTCTCCCCAGTCTACGTTGGAGACGAAGGAATCCAAATCTTTCAATTGTCGCATTGAGTACGAAAAAACAGATCGGGCAAAAAAGACTGCCCTGTGCAACTTTGACCCGTCGAAGGTCTGCTACCAGGAGCAGACGCAGAGCCACGTGTCCTGGCTGTGCTCCAAGCCCTTCAAGGTCATTTGCATCTACATTGCCTTTTACAGCATTGATTATAAACTTGTGCAGAAGGTCTGTCCTGATTACAATTACCATAGTGAGACCCCGTACTTATCTTCTGGCTGAATCTTTCCACAGGGATGAAAATGGAGGACATCTGTATATTTGAGAATGACTGAGAAAAACGTCCGGTTTTTCACAGTGAAAGATCCCTTTTGTTTCTGGCAGTGAACTATAGTTCCCTTTGAAGCTTTCCAATTCAAAGAAAAACATATTCAAATGTGAAATTTGGTTGTTTCCATCATAAAGTACCTTCATCTAAAGTCAGACTATTTATAAAACCATTGTTTTCATGGAAGACGGTTAAGTTTTAGAAATATTATTATTTAAAAGAAATATCAACGGCAGCCACACACGAGGGGAAGGAACCAAATTATGCATGTCATAAACATTGCTCTTGAAAGAAGCCTGTCTTTAAGACATGTTTTAGAAGGTTACTTTTAAAACAGCAAATTCAGTCAACTAGCTGAAAAGATTGTATTTGATAGATGACGGTTTTTCCGAGACTGAACCTATTTTACTGCTATGTCTTTCTCCACATCTGTGGCAGTATTAATAGAAGGGATGAAAGGTTAAAATTGGTTTCAAAACTCATGTGTACAGTTACAGTGGAATAAAATACATTGCCATTTGAGCTGGAGTGGAATGGAGTGTAATCTAAGCACTCAGCACTGTGTTGGTCACCACTCTTGTGATTCTCATCTGAGCACTGAGAAAGCAAATTTGGGGATGTCAGTCAGACAACAGTGAAGATCATAATGTTTTTAGACCCTTTTACCGAAGGCAGTGCTGTAAGATTATCAAAACTATTCACCTCAGAGCTTAGGACCTCATTCCAGTCATCTGATAGGTCATTGTATGTACATATGTAGAACAACCCTGAAATTGAGAGAAAGTGATTGTTTCCCAAGCTAGAACATGTGGAGGGATGGAAGCATAGGGAGAAAATTCTAGGATTATGGACTCATGAATTCTTGCCTCCAAGATTAAGTTTTCCTTTCATTTAGTTAGTCATTACGATCAAGGATCACACTCTAGGTGGGAATAACACTTGCTATATTTAAACACTTTAATTATTTAGTGCTGATAACCAAGATTTCTGGCTCACTAGGCTTTTGAAATTACTTCCAAATTAATATGACTTTAAAATTGTCCTCCTTGTCTTCTCTGTATAAAGGAATCGAATGATCACAGAATTAGCACAGAAGAAGGATCTGGCTGGGCAGGGAAAGGCTTCTCGGACTCAGGAGTGATGGAATGGTAACTCTTTTTACAGTAGGTGTTCACGTCTTTCCCTTTCCTTCTCTGTAAAATATTAAAGCATTCAATTGAGGATAAAGAAAGATAATTCTTAAGGAACAAAAATGTTCTTACCACCCTGTTCAGAAATGCAGCGGGTCTGTTCGCGACTATACATCTCCATTTCCTTTCTTCCACTGGTGATACCTTCACAGTGCTTGATTTTGTCTTTTGTAAAAATTGTACTAGACTTAGTGTGTGGTAGTATAGGCTTGAAGTTTTTGCTCTGAATTCATCAGGTGCTTTTGTAATTTTGTGATTGGTGACCAATATTGTGAAACATCCTTTTATTCTCATCTAGAAATGAGTATTATTTATTGCAAAATATATGGGACCTATACATGTATATACACTTAGATTTTTCTGTGTACAGAAAAAGTATGTGGACACATTTCTATGTAAATAAAAAGAATTTGCTAGATCTGTCCCATGATTTCCGAGTGGTTATTTTTAGAAGATGCCTTGCTTTTGGTTTCTTTATTTTGGTACTGGGAATCAGACTCAGTACTTTGTGCTTGCCAGATGCTGTGCCACTGAGCTATGTCCCTGGTTCCTTTTGTTCTTGTTTCTTTGCAAGGGTTTACTCTGTGTGTGTGTGACATCAGTTCATCATTTATATTTCCCTATGTACATATTAAGTAGGACAGCTTGGCTATGGAAATGATTAGGTAGAGTAAAAGAGTAATTCACAGGAAGCATATATTACGTAGTCTGACATCTAGTAAGAACTTTAGGAATGTGAGGAGCCAGTATTATTATTGTTATTGCTATAACATGAAATGATACTTAAAATTATCTGATGTTCAGAGTTTGAGAGTTATAAACATTATTCTAAGTAGAAGGAAAAGACTCTATAAATCAATTTATATAATCTTTAGGTTTCAGCAAGAATTCTGATGATTTTTTTCTTTTTAAGTTTTTCACAGGCATATTTTAAATTGGAGTAGAACATATGCCACATATATTTCTAAGTCATAATTTCATTTCAAAGTGTATATAATTGTCAGTGATGGTACTTGGCACAATATAAATCAGACCCCATTTAAATATGTAAATGCACACATTTTCACAAAACCATTTTTGCCTCTTAGTATTGCAAATGAGGAAAAAGATATTCATGAAAGGTAATTTTCCACCCAATCACAAATTGTTCAAAGCTAAGAAACACAATTTTTTAAAATTTAAAATTCAACCAATATGCAATTTAATAGCTAAGAAAAAGAGTGAATTACTTCAATATTAATATAAAGAAGAGTAATATTTTAAATAGTGTACTCTGCACTGTCATCTTGATCCCACTTTATTTAAAAGAGAGTTATACACAAGTTCCCATGAGGGAAAAGAATATACCGATTTGTAAGTGAAAAACCCAGCTGAAATACATTTCCACTGACTGCTACAGGTCCTCTATTATAAAAGGAAAGGATGTTGAAGCAGCCCTCAAGATGGCAAAACGATTTACAATGAGTTTATACTAAGACATGACCCAGAAACCTAAACTGAATATGAAACTAGTTTGAAATATTCTCTCTCTAAAATGTCCAAGACTGTAATTTCTTTGCAAACACAATGCTTTTAAAAACTACACATATTGTAGAAAAAAAGTCATGGTACAGCCATTTATATTCAAATATAAGAGTCCTGGAATACAGTGTGGATATGACTGCTTAAGAATTAGGAGCAATTGAATGTTAGATTTACCAGAGTTCTCAGATGGTTATGTAGCACCTGAGAATACATTTTTGTCAAAGTATGTAAAGTTTCTGGAATACCCCAATTCCCTAAAGTTTGTATTTTATATCATAAAGAATATTATGCTAATTATCTACTCTACAAAATAGAATAAATGCATTTTTACTTGCAGTAAAACTGTAGCTAATCTAACGTTAATTGATCGGAATTTTCCATGAATATTGATCTGACCAACTGTACAAGACCAGTCACTGGAAAACAGCATCCAATTAGAGATTCTTTTTTCTTCAGAAATCCTATAGATTTTCAGGGCTGTTGCCCCAATCTCCTTCTACATGTTGAGTTGGGGAACTTTGTCCTCCACCTTTGTATGCTACCCAGTGGCCCAGCGGATTGAATGATGCCCACCAGAGATGATGTTGGATTTTTACTTGGTCTACTGATTTCAATGCCAATCTCTTCCTGAAAGTCCTCACGGATATACCCCCAAATAATGTTTTACTGGTGGAATATTTCTTGACCTGGTCAACTTGACAGATAAAATTAGCCGCCACAGATAGGTACTTGATCAGTATCTGTTACTTGATTTTTTTCTATCTCTAATGGAATACAATGGTTTATTTGAGATCTGGTCTACTCATTTTAAGTATGAGTTATCTTGCACTATTTCCAATGTGAACACCTTGTTCCAGCTGAATGCAATACCAATTGAACATGGACTGCCAGAACCACAGAAACTTAAAAGCTAGAAACAATTTTAAAATTGATCTGTAGTAAGTTTTTTTATCAGCTAAAGAATTGGAAACTGATGAGGCTAACAACCTGGTTATTCTTGCTTTTCTGGGTAAAACCATTCTTCATCTTTATTCCTTGAAATCATTAATATTTTGCTTCTGTGATAGAGACTTCAGGTATCCACCAAAACGTGTTCTACTTCTCTCAGTGTGGCGGAACCTGCGGCTGGCCAACTAGACTGCACCCTCCTGCCGCTTACATAGCGAGGCATGGCCTCCTTGCTGAGCTGCAGTCAGTGGAGCTGTAAGAGGAAAGGACGTGTACAGATCCAGGAATGGGCTCAGGCTCTTCTATGTGCTCCATCTTCTCCTTGGGTGGGTACTCTGAGGGATGCATGGAAACAGGCAAAGCAGCTGCTGGTCTGAGTGCTCATATGAGAGTGGAAAAGAGGCACTCAGCTACCCCAAAAGCTGCCCTGGATTACTACATGAGAGATGAACAAATATAGTGTGCTTTAAATTACTGAATTTTTAGAGTGAATTTCTTACTGCTGCTCCTCACGATACAGCTAAAACAAACATTGCATGAAATCTCTGTGTATCCTAGCTTACTCAAATCTTTGTCTCTTTTAATTGTTCCTTTCAGTGCTTCTATAACGGAAGCATTGCAATAAAAATTCCATATGCAAATTTAGCTTGCCATATTGTGTGTATGTTCAAGTGCTCCATGTGCAAGGAAGAGGGAGGTTCACCAAAGTTGAAAATGGAATTTTATACTGCCTTGAGTATCCCATCATTCCCAGAGGAGGCTGTTGTCATGTACATGGCATTGGTAGATGACACAGGAAGATATGTACTTAAAACATTTATTTCACAATCCATATAAAATAGCAGTGGAGAATTCTTAAAAGATAAGAAAACAAAAACTCAAGATTTGTGTTAATTCTAGGTCATCTACTAAGGAATAAAAAAATACAAAAAAATTTCTTCCTCATCTTTGTTTTTGTTGGTAATGCATTCACCAGAGTTCATAATTTGACATGCATGATTATTATGTGTCAAAAGTGCTGTCAAAAAGTAGCAACATAGTTTAGAGCTAATGTTCTCTTTCCAATGTCTTCTCCAGACTTAGCCTGCTTCCTTCTCCGAAGGGAAACCACAGTATAAATTTGTTGTGTATCGTGGCAGAGATCAATTAATAATATTACTTTGGGGCCAGGGATATAGGTCAGTGGCACAGCACCTACCTGGCAAGTACAAGGTCCTGAGTTCAACTCCCAGTAGCAGTAATAATGATAATAGTATCATTTAGAAGTATTTTTAAAATATTATTTCTTTTCATTTTCCAAGATCTTCTGTTTTGTGTAAATATTTGTTAGCTGAAGCATTATGATGCATTCATCTGTTATTTTTCCCTTAATGGTTTGAACAATCTTTCTTCTAGTCTTACATCTGGTAGTCTGAGCAACTTTGTTGAAGATAACAATATGTGATATAACAACCACTGTTAATTCCTATCATTTTGTTTGGAAACCCTGTATTATTTTAATGTTCTCACTTTGTTTTGTTTATGTCTGTGATATTAGCATTTTGCTATCCTTTTTTTACTACTCTCTTTAAAATAAAAAATTTTAAAAGAGCAATTTAAAAAATCACATATAAGAAGAAAATTTTAATTCAAAATTACTGTTTTATCACTAGTTGAATACATATATTTGGCTTTCTGTTCCATCTTTATCAATATATGGAGATTTTATATATAAATATATAATTATGTATTATATTTATTATAATAGATAATATATTAATATAATTAGTAATAATAAAATACTATATGATTGCTGTTAATACTAATATTATGCATACTATATTATTATATTATATTACATAATTGTATATAGTTATTACAGATACTATATGTAGTTTTATGAAGTTGTAATCACTAACATTGAAATATACAAACCATACATACACCTGATGCATAAATCTAGAATGGAAAGGTGCTAAGATGCTAAGAACACTTTCAGAACAGTGTAGGGCACAGCACATGGCTCAGCATAAAGTCGTAAGTGAAACACCTCAGCACTGTGGATGTAGTGTGACATTCCCTTTCTTCTCCTTTGTACCTTCTGCCCTATAACAAATAGAGACAGAGGCCCAGTAGAATTACTGTAGTCTCTGGAGCATAAAATAATTGTGCAGAATTTGGTTCAAAACAGAAATTGCAAATGCTATTTAAGAGGATTAAGTTCAGACCCCAGACCCAATAGAATCTGAGACCAGTGCATTCTCTGAGCCCCTGTGGCATCCACTGTGGCAAATAAAGACTATCGTAATTGTAATCCCAATCGCTCACTTTGTGAAAGAACCAGGCAAATCATAGTATTTTATAAGTAAAGGGGCCTTTGTAGGAAAAAGAAACTAATCTTCACTTATTCCTACTTTATTTCACCAATATCATAGATACTTTACAAAGAAACATAGATTTTGGAGTCAGTCCAATATGGGTTTATGTGTTGAATCTGCCGTGTAACAACAGTGTCCTTTAAGCCAATTACTCAAATTCTGAGTCTCCATTTTCCCTTCTGCAAAATGGAGTTATACTGCTTGCCTCATAGTGTTAGCGTAAAAGTGAATATCACATAGATATGAGCAAAAGAGATGGCAATGACTTGACATCACAATGCTCCTTTTTGTTAGTAAAGCCTTTACACAGTATACACATACCAAGAATAGTATGACTAGTTAGACTTCATTGTTTTTGTTCAAAATCTCTCCTGCAAAGTTATCTGGTAAATCAGCCAGTGAAAATATCGTGAGGTTTAAAATCATATATGCCTATGGACAGTTAGATGAATTTCTTAGGTGCCTTCAGAATGATAACTACTTAAGATGTTTTCTTTCTTGTGTTTGGGGAAAATTGAAATTTTAGACATTATGTCTTGCGAAGAGAAAACCAAAGTCTTAAAAAACAAGTAACTTCATCATGTGCAGCTCAGAAATCCTTGAAGTAAAAACTAGGCATCGCACCAAACAAAAAAGTTTTAGGAAATACACTAATTTTACTTAGTCAGTAAATACTGATTAATAAACTTTGGATCACTGAAGTAAAACTTATGGAAAAGTGAAGTCTAATGTGGTAGGCATACAGGAGATAGTCTTAAATAACTAACATCTTTACATCGTTAGATCCCTGAATCTACTCTGCATAGTGTAAACTTGCCCACTGAGCTCTGTCTACACTGCTGAGGATAAGCATCAGATCTACACAGGATTGCTCAAAAGCCTTTTCTGAGAAGAGTCAAGACTAACAGCTCATCTTGGAGCACTACCCTTAGGGGTTGTTGCCCATGATGCTTTCCATCATGTAAGAGAAACCAGAAAATTAGTCCTGGAAAATTAAAAAGAGGAAAGAAGGGAAGCAAGCACACTGCAAAGAGCAAAGGCGAGAAGGCGAGTCACAAAAGTACTCAAGTGCCCATTCTACTGCCTTCCAAATGGCTGGCCGGGATCCTAGCTGGGGTGCAGGGTGGCATCTCTATGTGTTGCTGTAATAAACTCCCCTTTCAAATTTTGTTTACCTATGGGTTGTTGTGTTAGAGTTCTAGAAGGGAACCAGAGTCATTCACCTCAGTGTGAGGGTGCTGCTGGGAGTTTTTGCCTTGACCAGTTTGGCTTTAGGTTTCATCATTTTCCATGCTCTGGCCCTGAGGATGAGAGCAGATGTGACATTTGCGTGCCCTAAAGACAGCTTTACATTCAGCTATGGAGTTTGGGTTGGGATCTGACTTGTGCTTCTTCCCTGTGTCATGAGAACATCACATCCGTTCAGATTGGGATCCAGAAGGAGAAGACAATTGGAAACTGAAGCACAGCCGATCCACTGTTCTCATATTTCATGAGAAAAATACGAGTATCTGTTGTTTTAAGCTACGCCACTAGCCCCACTTGCAGAGAAGGAATGGCAAGTAGAAAAGCAAATGCTAACCAGCCCCCTCCCGTGCAAAACAGTTGAATTGGTTTACATCACATGAAACCAACCACCAGTCCTCAGCTAAAAGGAAAATTTGACTTATACTCACTAATTCTGGACTTAGAGTCACTAATCCTTTATTAATGAGAGAAGCATATTGACTTGAAAAAAATTTCTCAATTCAAAATACCATAGTGAGCATATGTTACTAGTGGGCAGTAAACTTTACTAGGAGAAAAAAATCTTTTGGGGAACAGGAGTCACATTTAACTAAACACAGTCCATGATCCTTTGCACTCTCCCACATTCTTTATATGCTACACTAAGTACCTGCTGATGGTGATAGATTTGCTTCGCTCTCAGCATCGATTTGGAGAGTTATAGTTCTACTTCATTAATTATATAAAGGAAGGAGAGAAAACTTTGCATTACAGCTGCCAAAGATTTTAGGTAAAGAGAAACAGAGAGTGTTATTTTGCAAAGGACGATCCTGCATTGTTGGATTCCACAAGTGATTTATTCTGCTACGTCATGGGAAAATAAATGCCTCTCCCAACTGACTGAGACTCTTTTCATTTGTCAACTATTGATCCCCTCCCTCAGCTTCTCTTCTTAGCTTCATGATTCTTCCAGAGGTTAAACCAATGGAGCCCAGTCCCATTTATTTCTTCCTTCTTTATGCTGTGGTATCACCATCAATAAACATCAAAGCAGCCAGACACTCATCTTCAGTTAGCCAAGTGGCAGACTCTAGCTAGGGGGAAGCTTTTAGAAGTTGTCTAGGTAGTTTCTTTTAGCATCCAATGATATAAATGAAATCCTGAAAGCATCTATGGAATGGGTACTTTTAAAAATCATTTCCTTTAAGTTTGATGTGTAGCTATGCCAGTGGTGCCCCTTTGCCATGAAATACAGAGGCCAGGAAGGAAAGTTTTAATAGTCCTCAGCATGTTGTGTATTAAATATGAGGCATGTAAGTTTTAAAGGGGAAAAGGATATGACTGGACCAAGTTAAGGATTAAAAAATATCTGCATCATTCTCAAATAACTCTTATTAACATTTGTTTTCTAAGATGTGTTACTGAGTTTTTCTGTCAGTTTTCCAAGTCCTGGTGAAAAACATTTCTACTGTTTCTAATTCATGAATGACTACTACTGATTTCTGAGCTAGTTCTCAGAGAAATTGGTATCCTTTTAAAATTTCCCCCATTCAATTGGCACAGTTCCAAACATCCCAGGCATCTGCATACCACGGACACTTAAATAATCCTGACACTATCCTGTGCTGTAGCTCTCAGAGACTGAAGGAAAGCATATGTGTCTGTGGAAATAACTGTTAATTTCTCTAGGTTGCTCAGCAGTTTTGTTATTAGAGATGTATTGTCACTGGAATTGTGTTAGCTTTCTCCTTAGACTGAAAGCTATCAACCTTTCTTAAAGTTGTCTCAGCTTCTTTTCTAGTCTATGAAATATTAATAGCAGGTGTCTTTCCCAGTAATGTTACCGATTCAATTAAAAGTAATAGTAGATCCATCTATCTCTCTGTATACATTTAGGCTTTACCTTGTCCAAGGAAATATTTAAGGCACTCTAGAAAACTTTGTAGTTTCTGTAGGTGCTTAGATAAAAGCCAGTCCAGTGTGACAACTCACTAGCAATGTCTTCCATGAGTTTAAGAGGGGGAAAACAATGTGTATACTATTTTAGTTGGTTAATGTAAAAAAATGCTAAGTTTTAAGAAAAATATAAGTGAGTAATCACTATTGGAAATGCTTTTCCCAAATATGATTATAAGATAGAAACCATTAAAAGAGAAAAGACTCATAAAAAATGATCATTCAATTTTTATAATATCAAAACAGACCACAAGGAAAAGATTTTTTAAATGAAGCACTAGACAATATTAGTCAACACTCATTAAATAAAGAATTTATACTCTTTAAGTCTAAAGACCTCTATTTAAAAATCGATGACCAGATAAAAGTCTCTACAATTAAATATGGGTAAATATCATATGAGCAGCACAGAGTAGCAAAACCATGTTAGAATGACTCCAGCAAAGCAAACTGTACATCTCTCATAGGAAACAAGTACAGAGGTAAGCTGTCTGGGGCTGCTTGGATAGCTTGGTGCATAGCCATCTATGCCCCCTGTTTACATCCTCATTGCACTTAAGGGTGGCAAATCCTGTGGCGGGGCCAAAAGCAGAGCCGAAACAAGCATGTCTTCCCCAAAGTCCCTGCTAGCAAATTTTACTTATTTCTCATTAGCCAGGGCTGTGATATATGGCCAACTTCAGCAGCAAGAGAAACTCAGAAATACCACTCTTAGCATTGCGATTTGATTTGGCAGGTGACAAATCTAAATAAAGATGAAATTTTATGCACTAGCAGAGAAGGGAAGAAAGGGGATTGGGGAAATATGCCTGCTATAAGCGTGAGACCACCATTCTAAGGAAGTGTTACGATCTACATCTAAAATGTGCTCCCCATTTCTCATGTGTGTGGAAGGTAGTCGGATTATGGGGTACGGTACTCACCAGAGCATTCAGCTGTGAATGAGTTCAGTAGCTGACTGCGCTGTTAGAGGGTGGCCTGGGTGGAGATGCTCCCTGGGGGTGTGACCTGGAGGAGCGCACTCTCGTTCCCAACTCTCCCCTTCTCCCGCTGCTTCTTGGTCACCATGGGTTGAGCATCCTTTTCCTGTGGCATGACCTCTGCCATCCTGTTTCTCTCTTGAACCTGCTGACGATGGACTAAAACTGTGAGCCAAAATAAACGTCTCCTTTTTTAAGTTGAGGATGTTGGGTATTTTGTATCAGCAACAGGAAAGTGAGTGAGACAGGGAGAGTGTAGAGAGCAGGGATTAGGAAGCTACTTAGCTAATAAATATGTGAACACAGTTGTTATCATTAATCAATTTAATGCAAGGAAGATATGCCTTCACACCTAAGAAGCAGAATGATTTTTAATTTTCAACAAAGTGCAAGTATGGAACTGCATTAGTTTATTTTCTGTGCCAGTACCACACATAATACCACACATGTATGGAATTACAAAGAAAAGTATGAAAATGTCCAGTACAGTGGGGCCACACCTGGTAGTGGTCTTTTTGCTGGCCATATCCCAAGGTGGTAGAAGGCATCACATGGCGAGATACAGGGAACATGCATGTGTACGTGTGTCTTCAGTTCTTACTCGTTCTTATGAAGCCACCAGGATTTAGTTATGGGAGATTCATTTCCGTGAGCTTGTCTAAACCTAAGCACTTCCCTAGTGCCCCTATAAGGTGCCATAACAAGATTAAATTCCCGTTCTCTTCACACTTCTCAGTGGGGATATAATTTCAACATATGCATCCTCGGCAGTCACACTAAACCATCCTCAAACTGTTACAGTAAGAGGAGGAGTTTTGTCAAAACCTGCCTTTCTCAAAGAAAATTTGATAATGTTTTCAAAAGCCTTCCCAGCTTTGACTGTTTTTTTTTCTTGTCCCCGCTGTTGCACTGTGACAGAGCTTGTTATAGATGACAGCAAAGATTAAGTGGTAAGGATATTCACTAAAGCATTAACCTGGAACATTATTAATTAGTGCACATACTCAATAAGGTTTTGGGGGTGTTTTTCTTTTTACAATCACATAAAATGATAAGAAAGACCTCTGGGATGAGTCTATCCAGGTGAGGTAACACCTGAGAAAGGTTATTTTAAATTCATTCTAACATACAGTGTGGTGAATTTTTCTGTACTCAACAATTTATTGTGCAAAGGACAGTTGTCATAGTTTGAACCTGAAAATCATTCTAAGTCATTAGAAACCAAACATACCTTTCCCTAAATAACATCTCAATAAAGTATCTATTGATTGTCCAGCTTTCAGCAAGACTATTTTCTGAAATACTTTACAAAACGAACTCTTTCCAAAATGTATGCCAAGGGAAATACATAGTTATTTTACAATAAAGCACTCATTCACCAAGGACATTTGCCAAAAACAACTTCAGTTAAGAAATAAACTGCAACCTTTCTTTCTGGCAAAAATCAGGAAGGAATTGTTTGCTCTGGTCTTTTCTAACTTGGTATAATAAAAGTCTACCTGCTGCAAATAAAAGAATGATTATCTTCCTGTTCACAGTAGTGAGGGACAGGAAGAGATCGGGTACGCTTCAATTAATTCAGTCACAAATAATATGAGCATGCATGAAATAAGTGAAGGAAAAATATTTCAAAATCAAATCCTGATATTAGGCAACTGGAAATTTTTAACTGTTTTAGCACCAAATATTCCCAAATTGAATCTTGTACAAATCTCATCTCCATATCAATATGTTAAGTTCCATGCTGAGTGTCAGGACCTCAGTCTGAGCATAAATCAATACACAAGCACATAATTAAAGTATTATTTTTTGTTTCATATATGTTTATTAGTGCACATTGGTTACACAGATGTAGGGGTTTCCTTGGAAGATTTATTTGTGGGCATAAAATACTTCTGGTCATTTTCACCTCCAGCATCTCCTTCCTTGCCCCACTCTCCTCTGAAGGTTTCCCATTCCTTATTTATAGGAGATGTTAAGTGCGTGGAATACATTTCAATCATGTCCATCTCTATCTCTCCTACCCCTTCCCCCCCCTCTTATTTCTCCCTCTTGTCCAATATTTGTCTCCCTTCTACTTTCTTGTCATCTTTTCAGATTCCACACATTAGGGAGAAGATGGGGCGTTTGTCTTTTTGGGTCTGACTTATTTCATTCAACATGATGATCTCTACGTTCATCCATTTCCATACAAATGATAATCTTTTGCTCTCCCTTGTGGTTGATAATCCATCATAGGTAGATAGGTAGATAGATAGATATCTCAAATTTTCTTGATTCATTCATCTGATCATGGGTACCTAGGTTGGTTCCATATCTTGACCATCATTCACCGTGTTGCAATAAACATAGGTATGGAGGGATTCCTACACTGTGCTGACTTTAATTTCTTCAGGTATATACCAAGCAGTGGTAGAGCTGGATCAAACGGTAGCTCTATCTTTTGTTTTTAAGAAACCTCAATCTTGATGTTCATCGTGGCTATGCCAATTGAAATCCACCAGCAGTATAGAAGGGTTTCTTCTCCATGCATCCTCACCAATCTTCTGTTTTTTGTGTTCTTGATGACAGCTGAGACTGAGGTGAGATGCAATCTCGGTGTAGTTTTGATCTGCATTTCCCTCATGGTTAAAGTTGTTTAATAATATTTTCATATATGATTGGCTATTTGTACTTCTTTTGAGAAGTATCCGTTTAATTCATTTGCCCATTTCTTGATTAGTGTATGGAATTTTTTGTTTTTTTTTTTTTTTTTTTTAGTTCTTTATATATTGTAGGTATTAATCCTGTGTTAGAAGAGTACCTGAGAAAGATTTTCTCCCGTTCTGCACAGAGTGTCTTCATCTTGTTAGTTGTTTTCCTTGCCTTACAGACTTTTAATTTGATATAGTCTCATTTGTGATCCTTGCTATCATTGGAATGATATGTGTTATTGGAATCCTATTCAGGAAGTCTTTGCCTATGTCTACAGCTCCAAGGGCTTTCTCTACATTTACTTTTAGCAGTTTCAAAGTTTCAGGTCTTAGACCTAGGTCTTCCTTCCATTTTGAGTTAATTTTTGTGCAAAGTGGGAGATAGACATTTAGTTTCAGTCTTCCACAGTGGATATACAGTTTGCCCAGTACCCTTTGTTAAGGAGGCCTCTTTTCTTCAGAGTATATTTTGGTTCCTTTGTACAGAATCAGACGGTTGTCATTGTTTCCGGGTCCCCTATGCTGTCCTGTTAGTCTTTATGTCTATTTTTATTCCAAGACCATGCTGGTTTTTGTTCCTGTGACTTTGTAATATAATTCAGAATCAAGTACTACGATGTATTCAGACTCATTCTTTTTTGCTTAGTGTTGATTTGTAATGTATTCTGTGTTTCCAAAAGAATTTTAGGATTTTTCCTAGTTCTATGAAGAATGCCACTGGTGTTCTAATGGCCATTGTACTGAATCTATAGATTGATTTTGGTAATGTGACTATCATAGCAATATAAATAATGCCAATCCATAAACATGGATGTATTTGAAAATTTTCCTTCTCTACCTATGGAATAATATGAGGAGCATTGTTGTTAGTTCTCAGATATGGTAAAGGTCAGCAGTACACTCATCTGATCCCGGGCTTTTCTTTGTTGGGAGACTTTATTACTGCTTCAGTCTTATTTCTTATTATTGAACTGTTCAGGTGTTTTATATCTTCTTAGTTTAGTTTTGACAGTTTATATGCATCTAAAAATTTGTCCATTTGTTCCATATTTCCGCATTTACTAGAAAGAGCCCTTCAAAGTAGTACCTAGTAACCTCTTGGATTTCAAGAGGTCTTTGTAACTTCCTTTTTAAAATCCCAAAGACAGTCCTGTAGGAGCTGCCACTTCAGCTGTACCCCCACATTCCTGACCACATCCCTCTCGCCTGGAGTTGCTGCCTCCTAACCCACTCTCTGCAGTGTATGCTGGCATCCAAGTAGCAGGCATGGGGTCCCCTAAGTGGGATCTTCCCTTCCTCTGCCCGCAAACTTGCTAGGCTGTGTTCTCATTCACAAAAAAAGACAAAGCGCTGATAGCTGCTGTGTTCATCTGATCTCTCCCACTTCTTTTCTCCATCTCCACTCAGTTACACAAGCCTAAGCTGTTTGGCAAACTCAGCAGGCATGTTCCCTCCTTAGGGCATTTGTCCTCTGTCTCCTCCATAGAAGGTTTCTGCCACCCCTCAAGCCAGAAAGCTCTCCCTCTTTCCCTCCCTTTCTTTCTCTTCCTTTCTGTGTCTGTTTCTGTCTCTCTGTCTCTGTCTCTGTCTCTCTCTCTGTCACTTCCAAGTCTTTACTCCAATATTCTCTGATCAACGGAGACAGCTCCTGGCCACCTCATTTTAAAGACCATCCCGAACTCATTCTTTCTAGCCTCCTTTCCTCTTCTGTTGTTCTCCGTTGATGAGGTCACCACTAACGTTCTGCACACTTTTACTTTCATTTATATTGTTTCTCTTCATTGCTCTTTCCCCACTTCCAAGAAGAAAATCCCTGTGTGAAAAGTTTGCTTTATTTTCCTAGATAATCCCTTGCGTCTCTCTGTGTGCCTTAAAAATATGTATGTATTTAAGGTAAATACTTAAATAATTATTGGGTGAATGAGAAATTGGATAGTATGCTAACTGCTGTAGAAGATACATAGGTAAAAATGCCTATTATATTTTTCCCAAGGGCTATAGTTTATTCCTCAACTTCCATTCGATACCAAAATTATGGAATTTTAAAATTTACATTAGTATGTCTTCCTAAATTTGTGTCCTGCTAAGAACTTTTCATTTCTGCTTCTCTAGATCAGCAATGGACACGTTTTTTCTTAAAAGGGAGATGCTGTAAATATTTTTACTTTTCTAGGCAAAGGCTTTCTCTCATAGCCCCTTAGCTCTGCCATCACAGGCCTGGAACAGCTACTGGCGATATGGAAGGACTGGCCAGGGCTATGATCCAATAAAATTATGTTACAGAAATAGGCTGTAGACCAGATTTGGCCCTTGAGCTTTGTTTTCCCAGCTCCTGCTGGAGACAAAATCCCAATAGTCTAGTTGCTAATCATGGAGTCTAAATTCCCACAAGTTACTACCACTGCCAAGAGATGTGCATGTGCTCAAGCTTTAAAATACTGGGCTCAGGAGGATGCAAACAAAAACTAACTTGATTCTTTCACTGCTATCAAACCTTTTCTACAAACAGAACAATTTTCTTTTCTCTCCCCTGGGTGAAATCTTGGGCGTTTTCAATCACTCTCAGATTTAAAAATGTAAAGTTTCTATGACTTTGAGATATCAGTAAATCCATTACAGTATTCTTTTAACTTCTTTATTTTAAAGATTAAAAAAACCAACAAAACAACAGCAATGAAGATAAAAAACAAAACACCAAAACAGCAAAAATGATACATGACCTCAAAGCAAAATCATAGGAATTAACAATGGTTGCTACATTACATACTATTATCTTAAAGGAAGTTACTCAGTCCACCAGATGTAAGAATATGAGATTGATCAAACAGTCAAAGAGAGTAACAAATAATAAAAAAAAAAACCCACTGGAAATGATGCAGAGCTTCACCATGCAAGATGGTAGGAGTTCAGCAATGGTTCTTCTACTGCATGTTGTTGTCTTCTGATCAGTCATTCTGACTACCAGATACAAGTGTGCAAAATTGGACAAGAAAAAAGAAAATTTTAAGCATTAACTGTTCCTTTCAATAAACCAATGACATCAACAATACACCTATCCCAAAACCAAACTGCATGGGAAATACTTCAAAGAGTGAACAAATGGGATCTCATCTTATTCAAAAGTTTTTGCACATCAAAACAAATCCCCAACAAGGTTAAAAGAAGCCCCATGAATTGGGAAAACATTTTAGCTGACTGTCCTTCAGACAGAGGACTCCTGTCTAGAGCATCACAGTATTCTTATCACATGAGCCCTCACCCGCCATCAGTCCACCTTTCCCTCCGGGTCTACTTCTCCCTGAAGTTTCCTTTGGTCTTCACAGCTGCCAGGACCCCACGAGCCAGGACAACTCCAGCTTCTGTGACTTCATGGTCTACATGTTACTTTTGCCAATATATCCTGCCAGATAGTTTCATTTCTTTTCTCCCTATCATATTGATAATCAGTTCTAAGTCATGTAGCCCTCAGACTGAGGAGTCCCCTCATATCTCTACACCCCATCCATCAGGAAGATGTCTGGATGGTACTGTCAAAGCCCTCACATGTGTCCCCCATGTGAGGTCCTCACTTCTCCTGTTTCTGTTCCTCTTGGCTCTCTCCTTGGAATGACTCTCCACTCTACAGCAAGAGCAATCTTTACCTTTCAAAAGGTAAAGCTAATGTTTTCTCCATACCTTTGGCCCCAACCCCACTATTTAAATACCTTTACAGACTTGCCATTACCCTTAGCATAAAGACACAGGTCCTTAATTGGCAGTTCCTGACCTTCCCTGACCTGCTTTGTCCCACCAGCCCCTCACTCAGGCCTTTCAGCTGCCCTGGAGGTATTGTTCCCTTATGCTCGCCCAGAAACTCCTGTACTCCAGGACTTTCCTGGCTCTCACCTCTGTCTTCTGCTCTTTCCTCTGTGCTTCTCTTTATTCTTGCTAAACCTTCCCACTTCAGTTCAATTTTCTCTCTTCCCTTTTATCAGATCCTTAAAAGTCCTATGAAGAATGCATAATACACCAAACCAAGGAATTAACTGTGCGTATTTGTAGGTGCATTCACTGCTATTTCCACTTAATTGTATAAGGTGAAAGGATTCATCAGTATATGAATAACATTTTGAATCACATTCTGTTAAATAAATCTCATAAATCTTCTAATGGGACATTCTAAAAGTAGGGTCTTTTCAGGAACCCAGGTCCCTTTCTCTCCAGTTCTTCCACCTCTGCCCTTCAGGAGGATTGAGTCTTCCTTCAGCATTTATAGCTGCAAAAAGAGCAATCTGAGTTTCAGACTTCTTTCCTGTATGTGCACCATCCAGAAGTCAATCAGGAGAAAACTTCTCCCTGAATCATTAAACAGAAGACCTCTTTTCAAGGCCCTGGTTAGGTAAGATGTCCCCTGAAAGCAGGGAAGTGAGTGGACAGCCAGGCCACACCCACAGAATGCAGCAGGAGCTAGTGGCTGGGATCAGCCAGGTGGGATGGAGCCTTTCCAAGCTACATGGTTGTTTCAGTAAGGGAAACCCTGGTGTTCTGAAATGGAAAAATCAGGCTAAAGTATTTTAGCAGAGGGATCAAAGTCTTAATGCTGAGAAAGCAAGCCACTTACTGCAATAATAGAACATGATCATTTCTCTATCTTATTTAGTCTTGCACTAAAACACTGCATTTAAAGTCTTCATGGTCACTACGGTGTAGTGTTTTGGCCCATGATATACCCACTCTACTTTTATTAGTGAAACAAAACAGTTATCTCCACTGTTTTGCTATTATAAATAATGCTCAGATAAAATTCCTTGTACATGTTATTCTTCCTATTTCACTTAACGTAAATTCATAAAGGCAGAATTAACAGGTTGCCCCCAGAAAGAATTTTGGCTCTATGGGTCATCCTTTAGTATATGACTGCTGATTTTCGACATCTTCCTGAGTGAATCAAGCCTCCTCCAAGTCTCTCTGCCTTTGTTTCTGTTTGACCCCGACTACTTCCTGTTCCCCTTCCAATGCTCATGGCCCTTGTTTTGAAAGCAGTTCCTCACTATCCCTGCCAGTTTTCCTCTACTATGCATTTTCCTCGTATCTCTGGAATCCCACCAGATATAATGTATTGCAATCATGTGTTCATTTGTCTGACTTTTAAAGTAAGCAATGAATTATTTGAATATTTACTACTACGACTACTACTACTACTATTCAACCTTGTGACCTTACTACTTACCAACAGTGCTAAGTGCTCAGAATTGTCTTTTAAATTAGACAGACATGGAAGCTGACTGCCCTGTTAGTGTGATCTAAAGGAAGTCCCATCAATCCACACAGCCTTGTTACTTTCAGCCCTGTTCTGTGTGAGTCACTCAAGGCTGGCACAGCACTGAAGCAGAAAAGTTCTCTTGGGAGCACCACAGAGCTTAGCTGGTTATGGAAGGTGAGCCAACCTATCTGTGCAAGTGTCACTGAAAGTAGCAGGAGACCATCAGCTCAAGGAGACAGAAGTCTGGGATGGCTAAGCTCAAAGCACCCTCTTCCTTGCAGAATCTGCTTACAGTATTCAGTATATCTCCATGTGCTCTGTTATTCAGAGGATAGAGGAAAGTTTGAATGGTTTCAGGGTAGGGGGCAAAAAGGGATCCCTGGGAGGAAAGCCAAAGGATTAGGAGCAGAAGTCCTTACTCCCATTCAGCCAATAAGCTAGGTTTGAGTTTGAAGGAGCAGACATGAAAGCACCAGGAACAGACTCAGATATTTCTGCTGTTTCTTTGTGATTAAATGAAAATGTCAGAAACATCAGGACAAGATGCCAGCCAGAAGCTGTTGGGATCTTGCACTTTTGAGCTCAGTTTGATGGTGTCAGGGCTGAGTGGTGAGAAGAGAAGGAGACATGAGGCTGTGATGCTGTGTAGCCCATGGCTACATAAGGCACTGAGCATCGCCAGCTCCCAAGAGCAATGCTAGGTTCATCCTGGAGCAGTGGTACAGTGGTAACTGTGAGGACTGGCGGGACAGGACATGGAAGCAGACAACAGAGAAGGAACCAAGGACAACAGGGCAGGTGCCTCTAGTCGGCTGTATTTGACAATGTGTATGAGACTCCTTTTAGTGACACCCCTCCGTGATGACAGAAAGCTTCTTCCTTCCTCTTCTGCTTCACCAGGAGCAAGCTTCTGGCTAACGTGCTCAGGGGGACTAGAGGTTGAGTAAGAGGGATCAGAGTATTCAAGGTCCTATTTCATGTGATTTGTTTGGGAAGTTGAGCAAATGAATAAGTACATTGAAGGCAATGGCAACCAGGTCAAGGGAGGGAGATAGTCAAAGAAGTTAGAAAGCTATTAAATATCTTAGGGCTTCTGAAAAGATAGCAGAGTGGTAAGCAGCAATAAAAGACCCTCTCTGAGAATCTGTGTCCAGACACTAGAATATAGCAACTTGAGAATGAGAAGAAGAAGGGAAATGGGTCCCTGGGACCCAGACCCTGGGATCTGAAGCGAAATTGAAGCCCATAGGGAGAATTGAAAGGGAAACTTCAATGAAGAAGAAGAAGAAGGCGGGGCTCTCTCCCTGAGGCCAGACTCAGTGTGGGGGAGGAGCTGCTCAAACCTGCAGAGCCCAGAGAATGCTACCTACTCCAGAGGCCTCCAAGAAGAAGCACAACAGAGGAACGGAGTGGCAGACTGCAGTAGACTGCAGAGCCTGGCGGTGAGTTGTTCCCATTTGGCCTTCTAGTAAGAGATGGTGATGGGCTGGGAGCCATCTTGGAAATTCATGAATAAAACTAGAACATCAAAATGTCCTGAAGGATAGTCTAGAAAAAATAACAAGGATTACAACTCCATAAACTCCAACAGAATGAATCCACCAGGCAAGATGAACAATTAAACAAAAGAGAAGGTAAGGGAGCCAACAATAGGAAAACAACATGGCAAGGGTATATCAGTGCTTTTCAGTTACAACCATCAATGTTAATGGTCTTAATTCTCCAATCAAAAGAAACAGACTGGCAGAATGGTTTGAAAACCAAGATCCAACAATACGCTGCATATTAAGAAACACATTTATTTCAAAAGGAAATTAATAGACTGAAAGTCAAGGGATGGAAAACAACTCCATACAACAAGAACCCAGAAAAAAGCAGAGGTATTTATTCTATTTGCAAAGGGGATTTCAAGTCAAGACTGAGTAAGAGAGACAAAGAAGTTCAATATATCCTTGTAAAGTGAATAATTCAAGGGGAAGAGACAATAATCACAAATACATATGCAACAAATACCAGAGCACACAACTATGTGAAAGAAATATTAACAGGCATGAAAAATCAAAAAAGCACTAATATAATTGTTATGGGGTAACTTGACACCACACTCACAAATAGACAGGTCAACTAGACAAATCAACAATGAAATATTAGAACTGAGCACAACTTTTGAACAAATGGATTTACTAGATATCCACACAGTGTTCCACCCTACAACATCAGAATAGACATTCTTCTTAATTGAACATGAGACATTCTCCAAAACAGACCACATTTTAATTGATAAAACACGTTTAACTAAGTTGCCCTATGCATATTAGTAGACCACAGAGCAATGAAATTTGCAATCAAAGGTAAAATAAATCACAAAAACTTCATAAACACATGGAAACTAAATAGCTCCCTTCTGAACAACCAATAGGTCATAGATTAAATTAAAGAAAAAATTAGACAGTTTCTACAATTAAACAATAATTCCAGTAAAACATGCAGAAATGTGTGGGACAGAACAAAAGTAGTAGTGCAAAGGAAATTTATAGTGCTGAATATCCATATCAGGAAAACAGTACTAGAACAAATAAACTACTTAATGTTTAACCTCAAGTTCCTGGAAGAAGAAGAGCAAGTCAAGCCCAAAGCTCATATGAGAGAAGAAGTTATGAAGATCAGAGCAGAAATTCACAGAATGGAGACTAAGAAAACAATGCCAAGAATCAATGAATAAAGTAGTAATAGTTAGTTCTTTGAAAAACGAAATAAAATGGACAAACCCTTCACCAACCTTACCGAGAAAAAGGACAGAAGAGACGCAAATCCATGCAATTAGGATTGAAAAGAGTGAAGGCATGACAGACCCTGCAGGAATCCAGAAGATCATTCATTCCAACTTTGAGAATTTGCATTCTAATAAAATGGAAAATGCAGAAGAGATCGACAGCTATATAGATTCATACAGATTACAAAATCTCAATCAAGAAGATATAAAACTTGTACATAAACCAGTATCAGTGAATAAAATTGAAGATGTAATTAAAAAGTTACCAAGAAAGAAAAGCACAGGCCCTGATGGATTCACTGCTGAATTCTACAAGGTATTTAAAGAAGACCCACACTGCTACTTCTCAAACTCTTTAATGAAATTGAAAGGGAAGAAATACTTGTAAATTCATTCCTGCAAGCCAACATTACCTGATACCAAAATGAAAGATCTCAACCAAGAAAGAAAACTATACACCCAACTCCCTAATGAAAAAATGCAAATAATACTCAATAAGATAATGGCACACAAAATGCAGCAAATAATCAAGAAGATTACACACCATAGCCAAGTAGGATTTATCCTAGGTATGCAAGGATGGTTTGATATATGCAAATTCATAAATGTAATATAACATATTAACAAAACCATGGAGATAAAACATATAATCATCTCAATAGGTGCAGAAAAAACATCTGACAAAGATCAACACCAATTCATGGTTAAAACCCTACAGGAAATTGAAATAAATGGTCTCTATATCCATCTGATAAAAGCCATACATGACAAACCAACAGCCAACATCATAATAAATGAACAAAAACTGAAAGCTTTCACTCTAAAGTCAGGAACAAGACAAAGATGTCAACTGTTACCATTGTTATTGAATATAGTTCTGGAAACATTAGTCAGGGCAATTAAACAAGAGAAAAAAATAAAAAGAATAAGGACAGGGAAAGAAGAAGTCAAAATTATCATTATTTGCAGATGACATGATACTTCACATAAAAGACTCCAAAAACTCTATCAACAGATTTCTAGATTTAGTAAACAAGTTCAGTAGTGTAACTAAATACAAAGTCAACACTCAAAAATCAACAGCCTTCCTTACACAAATAACAGACTCATTGAGAGAGAAATTAGGGAAACAACACCTTTCACAGTAGCATCCAAAAAAATGAAATAACTGGGAATCAATAGAATGTGGGATGTAAAAGACCTCTACACTAAAAACTATAGTACTCAGAAAGGAGATTGAAAGGGATATCAGAAAATGGAAAGCTATCCCTTGTTCTTGGGCAGGAAGAACCAACATAGAGGAAATGGCCATGCTTCCACATTATTGTACAGATTTAATGCAATCGATCAAAATTCCAGTAGTAAACCTCACAGAATCAGAGAAAACAATACTAAAATTTGTTTGGAACCAGAAGTGACATAGAATAGCAAAGACAGCTGTGGGCAGCAAAAGCAAGGCAGGTGATATTACAACCCCTGACTTGAAATTACACTACAAAGCTACTGTGATACAAACAATATGGTATTGGTAAAAATACAGACCTGAGAATCAATGGAACAGATGAGAAGATGCAGAAACAACTCTAGACACACTTAGCCACCTTATCTTTGACAAGGGCACCCAATACCTTCACTGGAAGAAAACCTTTTTTATAAATGGTGTGGGAAAACCTAGCTTTCTACATGTTAAAGATTAAAATTAGACCCATATCTTTCACCATATACTAAACTAAAATTGAAAAGGATGAAAGATCTAAATATTAAAACAGAAACACTAAATCTCCTGGGAAATAGACTAGGTATACCCTCTTGAAGGCATTGTTGTTGGCAGACTTTATGATCAAAACCACAATCCCACAGGAACTAGCACAAAGATTCAATAGTTGGCATCACATCTTATTAAAAAGCTTTTGCACAGTGAGAAAAACCACCAACAGAGTAAAGAGACAACCCACATTGTAGGAAAAGATTTTTGCCAGCTGTTCCTCAGACAAAGTGTTACTACCTAGAGTATATAAAAATTCAAAAACTCAGACCTCCCAAATTTAAAGACCCAATCCAAAAATTAGCATCAGAAATGAATAGATATTTCTCAGATGAAGAAATAGAAACGGAAAATGAACAGATGAACAAGTGTTCAACATTGGTCATTTGAGAAATGCAAGTTAAAACAACACTGAGATTCCATCTTATCCCAGAAAGAATGGCTATCATCAAGAAATCAACTGATAACAAATGTTGGTGGGGCTTTCGGTAAAAAAAAAAACCTTCTGTACTGTTGGTGGGAATGTAGGTTGGTGCAAACACTGTGGAAATCAGTGTAGAGATTTCTCAAAAACCTACAACTAGAGTTTCCTTTCAACCTAGCTGTCAGTCTCCTTGATATCTTTCAATAACAAATTAAAAGCATCATACCACAGCAATCTATGCACACCCATGTTTACAGATTGGAATAGTTAAATCTTAAAAATGGCTCAACTGCCCATAAACTGATGAATGGATGAAGAATATGTGGGTTTATTTTCTACAATGGAGTGCCATTCTGCCTTAAAGAAGGATAAGCTGGAGACATTTCTAGGTAAATAGATGTACCTTGGGGCCATTCTTTTAATGGACATGTATATGTAAACACTACATTGTTTCTCTGACATGAGAAACTGAAGGTGTAAATAAAGACAAAAATAGATAACAGATATTGCAAAATAGGAGCAAAATGTTCAAATGGGAAGGGAAAGAAGGGAAGGGGAGGAGCAAAGGAAAAAAGGGAAAAGAAAAAAGATGATGAGAAAAGAAGGAAAAAATGGAAGCAAAACTTTTGTAAATAAGGAGAGGAAAGAGGGGTTGAAGGGAAGCTAAAGAAATGGAGAGCGTGCCCATGGTAGCACACACCTGTTATCCCAGCACTCAGAAGGCTGAGGCAGGAAGATTGTTGCAAGTTTGAGACCAGCGTGGGCTACAAAGTGAGCTCAAGGCCAGCCTGAACTGCACAGTGAGACCCTGTCTCAAAAAGACAAAAAAAAGAAAAAAAAATGGGGATAAAAGAATCAAATTATATTATGTATAGGCACAAATTCTTTATAATAAATGTGCTCATTGTGTGTACCAAAAATATATCAATAAAGATAAGTAATAATGAATAAAAACATAAACATAGTGGTGGATTGAACTGGGATATGAGGAACAGACAGAATATGTATACATACATAATTACAGAGATTTTCTATCCTTAACTAATCAAAAATTCTAGAAACAGCAGCACTCTAAAGACTATATCTTGGTTTCTTAATACCATTCTCCATTGGAAAAGAACCAGTGCTTCTTGGAGAAATGGCTCTCTTCAAGGCTAGTGCAAGAAAAATCCATAATGAAACTAAATCCTTTTTTCTGCCTGAAAATACTGAGTGCTCAACAATGATGGGGACTTCAAAGAAGCACAGAACCTGCTTAAAGGTCTCCTGCTGCTGAAACCTATGACAATTTAATTACAAAGAAAGGCATTTGTTGCAACATATTGGAATCCTTTAGTAAAACAGGAATCTACAAGTACATGTCAATATAAATGAATGTATTAATGTGGAGGGGGAAGGAAGTTCCACCATACAGTAGACTGCCAATTAGTAAATCCAGAAGGAATGATGGAATTAAAAATCATTTGACAACGCCTGACTCAGCCACTGTGCTAACCACAGACAGCAGATGGGAATGTTTTGTATCTTTTCCCTGGTGAAGTCCATCTTTCTGTGGACTGCATGCACTTTACTTACCATTCAGAATATTTTCTTGGCATGGTATTTTACCTCTACAGAGAATGATCTGCATCTGATCTTTTCCTAGTTTGGTTCAGTGGGACATTTCTTCAAGGCCACACTTTTGCCTGCTACCAGTATCCATTTTGTCACCTCTCTGCTCTGCCTCAGTTCCTCTCAACCCTAAATCCAGAGTCCTCAGACAAGGGCAGAAATGAATTATCTTCTGTTCCAAGGTCAGCAGACAATGCATGCAGTTTATCCCTTTTCTTCCAGCAGCTCATCCAACTCTCCCACACTGAATGAGAGATATGTTGCTGTCCATATTCCTGCATCCGGGCTACTCTTGATGATCCTCTCATTGCCCTCATGGTTGAAACGATACAAACTGCTCTCATGCCCTATGCTGTACATAGCGTGTGCACTGTACCTGCTCAGAGGATCAAAAACAGCTATGGCAGGCAAACTCTGCTTCCCTTTCTCTCATTCCATCAATCCCCTCTTATTGCCCCCCCACCCCCAGAATGTATTACTTTGATTACAAAGTACTAAAGGAGCAGTAGGCAAGTGTTCCAAGTTCCTGGACTGTTGTCTAATTCTGCCATCATGATTTATGCAACATTACATGAGCAGCGCAGCTATGTGAACTTCAGTCTTTTCACTGAGAAAAATGAGAGGTTACACCTAGTAACTTATTTCAAGAGTTTTTTTCTTTTTGTTATTTTTTTCTTTTAGCTCATGAATCTATGACTTGAGCTTTAAATACTAGAATATGCCCCTGGCATGGTCCACAAATTTCTCCTCTCTGCAGACAGGAAACGATCTCATGTTGTCGCTATTTGCTCTTACCAGCACACTCCAGTCCACGTCCCTCCCACCCTCCCACAGTGAGTGTCCAGGTGCCTACTTCATATTTGCCTGTGGTTGTTCACAAGGCACTGTGATTTGACCTCCAGAAGAGAAAACCTTGTGTCTGTCTCCTGCGCCTACTCCCATCTCCCCATCTCAGTAAATGACACTACCATTTGCCTGGTTTTGTGGACGAAATATTTAGCACACTTCACTGGTCTGTCTTTTTCTTTTGCTCCACACATCCAATTTAACAGTGACTCCTGCTGGCTTTATCTCCCAGACCAGACCATTTCTTAGCACTTCACCACAGCTATGACCTACCCCAAGCCATCGTAATCCCACCCATGAATTATTACCATGACCTTTCTTGTCTGCTAATGTATATAGTTTCCAAGGAGCTTGCAAGTTATTTTTAGAAATTTAAACCCAAGCTTATCACACATCTTCCTTTTAAGTCCTGTGGTAGGCCAAGCATGGTGGCACATACCTGTTATCCCAGGCCTTGGGAGGCCAAAGTAGCGTAATGGCAGTGATTTCCAGATCATCCTGGGTTACGCAGTGAGTTTAAAGCTGCCTGAACTACACTGCAAGATGCTGTCTCAAAAAAAAAAAAAAAAATCTATGGCAGCATACCCAGTACATAGGAATACAGTATCATACAATATAAAGTCCTTATTATGACCTGAAGACCTTACCTACCCTAGCATTTGTCTGTTTCTCAAACTGCCATTTTATTCATTCAGCAACAGTCAGTGTGGCCTTCTGTGTATTCTTTATATGCTGCAGAGACTGGCTAGCAGTTAACAACCCTGGATCCTCTTTCTCATGGACAGCTTGCATTTGCTGGCCTCCATTGTCATTAGGCACCAGTGGCATGCGACTGAATTCAGGCCAACAGAGAAAGAAAATAAGTGATACACATCATCTCTAGACCTACTGTAGTCCCTCCCACCTGAGCCATGCCCCTGTCCTTCAATGGGACGCAGAAAATCTGACTGAGCACTCAGTACCCTAAATCAGGGAACAGGCTCCTATGGGGCCGGATCTTGGATGCTTGAAACAATCCCTAGAAACACATCCCCTGAACTATCCAAGGCTCTGCCACGAGGAAGGAATAAATTCTTATATTAAAGCACTGAGCTTTGATACTGACATGAATATTACCTGTTAAAGCATTTAGCGTCTCTTAACAAAGGCATAAGCCAAGCTCTTTCCTTTGTCACTTAATTCATCAGCTTGATGTCCTTCTATATTCATACTGCTTACTTCA